>SJYO01004576.1:27034182-27202040 GCA_006410555.1 Capra ibex
GCTCCTTTTGACCCTTTAAAATGTATATTGGACATATAATCTATCATAACAACTTAGTTACTATTGAGAAGACATATGTACGATAATGACGAGACATATGTTTTTAACAACTCCTTATGTATGACTTCATCCCTCCATTACTACACATTTACTTGTCTAACTATTTACTTATGATTACCTTCTTTAAAAGTGTATAACTCCATACCCCTTCAGTAAGACCGAATATGTATTAAATTGAACTTATAATACAATTGATTTTATTTCTGTCAAACATCCGATGGTTTGTGTGAGATGTAAACAAATTAGTAACTTCTTTTTCTACGTGACTGGTCTTTATTACAGGTATAATTTATATTTCTAATTTACAGGACAAGGACCCTGTAGTTACGACCCTGAGGTCACTATTCTGAGGGGAGGGTCTACGGTTACGGTATGATTGAGAGACACAGGTACGACTAGAAAACAACGATAACAAAATTTGGAGTTTTCTTATATAGGGACTGAATAAATAGAAGTAAGACTGTTCCATATTTTGACACACCTTTTAGGTCTCGTCGAGGAGTCTCAATAGACTCCGACGGAAAACCCATTATCAGGAGTCAAACTTAGTTTTTAGAAAGGAGAAGGATAATCTCTGACAAATAACTACTAAAGGTGGCTGTAACGTTTCGTCTATATCTATGTTCAAGTACATAATGTATATGTATTTGTACAAAAATTACAAATTTGTTATTAATTACGTTTGAACCCCTTCTAAAGGTAGGGGATTAAAAGAATATATTTTCCAGACGTTGAAAATAATAAGGGAACATATAAAAATATGTTCATTATACACCTTTAGAAAGAAATTCCATGTTTTTTTTCCGAAGAGACCACCGAGTCACCATTTCTTAGGTGGTGTTTACGTCCTCTGTGGTTGGTGTATCTGGGGACTAGGTCTTTCTAGGATACACGAGACCTCGTTGATTCAGGTACACGACGTTGATGACTCGGACACGATATCTCGGGTCCTCACTGTCGATAACTCGCGTGCACGGTGTCGATGAGTTCAGATACGTGGAATCTCGTTTACGAGACGTTGTTCTTTTCTGTGACGTCACTTTTCGGGTGTGTGTCATTGATCTCTCATCGGGGGTGACCGACGTTGATCTCTTTTTGGGAACATCGTTGTTTCTGGGTCGTCAGTATGTATTTATTTACTCATTTATTAAAAAATTTTCTATGTTTTTGGTTATATGAGAGATGTTTACAACGAGGTTTTTAACCTATTTTAAGTACAAGCATTTTTCCCTTTGTATTAGTAATAAAAGGTAGTATTATTTTTAATTGACTTACTTAGTTATTAGATACAGAGGACGTAACCGTCCGCCCAAGAAATGGTGATCGTGGTGGACCCTTCGGGACTTAGTTAGTAGATTTACATTTTTGATTCTAATATTTCAACATCGTTATCAATTCTCATTTAGGCCACACTAGGGAGTAGATCTCGGTCTGTAGGACCTTTCACTTCCGTTCACCCGGAATCTTTCGTAGTGATACTTGTTTCGATCACCCACTACTTTAAGGTCAACTCGATAAAGTTTAGGACCTCTACAACGACACTTTCACGACGTGAGTTATACGGTCGTTTAAACCTTTTGAGTCGTCACCGGTGTCCTGACCTTTTCCAGTCAAAAGTAAGGTTAGGGTTTCTTTCCGTTACGTTTTCTTACGAGTTTGATGGCGTGTTAACGTGAGTAGAGTGTACGATCATTTCATTATGACTTTTAAGAGGTTCGGTCCGAAGTCGTTATGTACTTGGTACTTGAAGAACTACAAGTGCGACCAAAATCTTTTCCGTCTCCTTAGTCTCTAGTTTAACGGTTGTAAGCGACCTAGTACCTTTTTCGTTCTCTCAAGGTCTTTTTGTAGATAAGGACGAAAGAACTGATACGGTTTCGGAAACTGACACACCTGGTGTTCTTTGACACCTTTTAAGACTTTCTCAACCCTTATGGTCTGGTAGACTGTACGGAGAACTCTTTAGACATACGTCCAGTCCTTCGTTGTCCATCTTGACCTGTACCTTGTTGTCTGACCAAGGTTTATCCTTCTCCTCATATTGTTCCGACATATAACAGTGGGACGAATAAATTGAAGATACGTCCCACGTCCCATGTAGTACTCTTTACGACCCGACCTTCTTTGTGTTCGACCTTAGTTCTAACGTCCCTCTTTATAGTTATTGGAGTCTATACGTCTACTGTGGTGGGAATACCTTCTTTCTCTTCTCCTTGATATTTCGGAGAACTACTTTCACTTTCTCCTCTCATCTTTTCAACCGAATTTCGAGTTGTAAGTCTTTTGCTTCTAGTACCGTAGACCAGGGTAGTGAAGTACCCTTTATCTACCCCTTTCTCATCTTTGTCACAGTCTGAAATAAAACCCCCCGAGGTTTTAGTGACGTCTACCACTGGAGTCGGTACTTTAATTTTCTGGGAATGAAGAACCTTCTTTTAAATACTGGTTGGATCTATCGTATACGTTTTCGTCTCTGTAATGAAACGGCTGATTCCAGGCAGTTTAGTTCCGATACCAAAAAGGTCACCAGTACATACCTACACTCACGACCTGACACTTCTTCCGACTCGCGGTTTCTTAACTACGAAAACTTGATACCACAACCTCTTCTAAGAACTCTCAGGGAACCTGATGTTCCTCTAGGTTAGTCAGGTAAGACTTCCTCTAGTCGGGACCCTAAAGAAACCTTACTTACTACGATTTGACTTCGAGGTCATGAAACCGGTGGAGTACGCTTCTCGACTGAGTAACCTTTCTGAAACTACGACCCTCTCTAACCTCCGTCCTCCTCTTCCCCCACTGTGTCCTACTCTACCGACCTACCATAGTGACTGAGCTACCTACACTTAGACTCACTTGAGGCCCTCAACCACTACCTGTCCCTCCGGACCGTACGACGCTTAGTACCCCACCGTTTCTCAACCTGTGCGGACTTGCTGACTTGACTTGACTTGACTTCTCATTTAGGGAGAGCAGTCCTGACACCAAAAAGGACACCAGTACATACCTACACTCTCAACCTGACACTTCTTTTGACTCGAGGTTTCTTAACTACGAAAACTTGACACTACAACCTCTTCTGAGAACTCTCAGAGAACCTGACGTTCTTCTAGGTTGGTCAGGTAAGACTTCCTCTAGTCGGGACCCTAAAGAAACCTCCCTTACTACGACTTCGACTTTCAGGTCATGAAACGGACGGAGTACGCTTCTCAACTGAATAACATTTTCGGAGACTACGACCCTCCCTAACCCCTCTCCTCCTCTTCCCCTACTGTCTTCTACTCTATCGACCTACCGTAGTGACTGAGCTACCTACACTCACACTCACTTGAGACCCTCAACCACTACCTGTCTCTCCGGACCACACGACACTAAGTACCCAAACGTTTCTCAACCTGTGCTGACTCACTGACTTGACTGACTGACTGACTGACTTCTTATTTGGAAACCCTAAGACTCGATCCTTTACAAGAAATCTCTTTGTTTGTTTTTTGGGTTTGTTCTGAGAATGTTTGGTTAGAGTATCGTGACATTTCACAAGATGATCTGTCTGTCAGAATCTCGACTGTTGAGTGTACGTTTATATCGGATGGTGGACCAAAACATGTTACTCGAGATATAAAATTTAACTTTTTGTAGTTACTTCTTATTGTAAAACAATGTGTACTTCTAATATACTTTAGAGTTTAAGTCAAAGGTATTTCTGACCTTATGTCGGTAAGTGTAAACAAATTTATACAGATACTGACGAAGGTACGACGTCGACGTCTTCACTTATGACCTTAGTCTATCCCGTTCAGGGGTTTAAGACTTTATAAATGTGAAACCGTATAATCTCTTTTTATAATGGTTGAGGAAAGAATCTGTTAATAGAGATCGATCGAGTCACCGAGTTCTGAACCTATTTTCTTCTGTTAATGGACTAACCATTTTTTCATTTTAGTCAGACGGTTATAAGACTCTACCGGTATGTCTTCCTTTACCAGTAAAAGTTACATGTGAACCCTTATATGCATACTTTTATATAACCAATAAAGGATTATGTCACCTACACTTTCTACTCAGTCAGGTAAGACTTAAGATCACATAACCAAGGTAAAATAAACCTTTATTTTCTCTTTGGTTTAAACTGATGAATAATGGAATTTGAGTTATAAAAATTTTTTCTGAAAAATTTTTTAATATAGGAAACCACTTTTTTATCACCTAAACTTCAGGATTGGGAACGTGTTTTAACCACTAGTAACTCTGTTCAGGGTATTGGAGAACCGTGTCAGTCGTTCAGACAGAAGAGGTATTTAATAGTAATCATGAACGTCGGAATGGTTAGAGTAATGAATGTAAGGGGGGTTTTTATATAAACCAATATTACAAAAGATTATATTTATCGTCATACAGAACCGAAGTGCACCTTATCCCATCAAACGTCGCATGGTTGATCTTTCAGACTTACATATGTCTTTAACATACAATCTTTTGTAATCTTTAGACGATTCTGTTTTTAGGTAGAGTTATAAGGTATAAACCCTCTTAGAGTCTCTTCATTCGACTATAGATTTCAATTAAAATCAGACACAGTTACAGGTCTAAAGTGACTTTTACCCTCTCCAACATAGTAAGACAGACGGTTCCCCCTCTCCCTACTGGGAAAGACTTTCTTTTATTTATGGTAAGTTTTGGGACGTAAAAACACAAATATTATTACCTATAAATTGGTTTTCATTGGTTCGTAAAACTTCTGTGTTGATTAACCGGTATTCATCTTCTCCCCTTCTGTCGATTTTAAGTGAGTATAATACCTTGTAAGAGTAGATTAAAATATGATCTTAATGGAACTATTGTCTTTATACTACTCTTTTAAAACTCCTTCTTTTTAACATCTAGGTTTTAAAGATTGCTGACATTTCTCTCTTCACGACTTGTTTTTCGTTGTATAGCTTAGGTCGGCATATATGAATGTTATGCACATAAATCACCCTTATACTCCGGTTATAGAAGTCTGTATGATCATCTGTTTCAACAGTTCACTTTTTTGATGTATGTACAAGTACTGATTTTCTTTCGTAATTTTTGCTCTCCCATTCTAAGGGATTAGACTTAAATTTAAAATATTGTTTTACATATATTTTCAGTAAGAGTTATCACTCTACAATTGGAGACGAGATGACGTCTAGTCTTTACTTTGTTCCTGTTTTGTTTCCATAGTTAGGTGTTTCGTCCTGTTACATATCTCTTTAACGTTAATTAGATTTCTCTTTGAAAACCGTTAGTATAATTTAAATCGTTCCAACGATGTCTATTTCTGTAGTTTTACTATTGTAATATAAAAGTATAAAATCTATTTTCTGACCTTCTCCCTCCGGAAATTTTTTAAATATCGCTGTCATTGTCCATCGTTAATTTTTATTTATATTCTAAACGTTCAGTTCAGTTTAGTGACTTTCTTTTGGTAATGACTATTTTAATTTCTTTGGGGAAGTTGTAACCCCCGTAAATAGTTTAAGTAATCAACTTTCTAAGTTGTACAGTATTCAGAAAGGTAACGTAGAAGACAGTGAGACTATTTTTAGGGTCGTCTCACAAGACCATTTAATGTTTGACTATGGTTGTAAGTAAACCTTTACAGTTGTCGATTCCAATCGGTTTGTTCTAATTTCTTCGTCTTGTTTTACCCTTATAAATATGACAGTCGGTAGTTGGACAATATTTCAAAATATCTGATTTGATTTTTGTTGTGTCTTAGGTAATTCGACGGTGTTTACGCTCACAAAAAAAAAAGTTGAAGAGATTATAACATAAGTATCTTTTAAAATGGGTATGAATTTTCCTCTTGAAGTTCTGGTGGTTCCAGTCATATTCTCTTTGGTCAGAATGGAACCCCTATTTCATCAAAGACTACAATTACAGTATCCAGTGGTGTACCCCGTCTGACTACCCTCAGTCCAGTTGTATGGAGACCTAGAACACCTAGTGTCGTAAGCACATCCCGTACATCGGGGGACTGGACGTACGTCCCCGAGGTCGCAGACGGTCAGTGTGTCAGTCAGAGAAGGACCTGGAATCGACTATTCTCTTTTAAGTCTGACTACCTTTTTCTTTTTCCGTGTGGTGTAAAGGTATGTTTAAGTCTCTATTTATTCCGTAATACTTCTATAAAGTTATAGTAAAATTTGTAGTTAATATACGGGTATATTGGATTTATATATCTTCTTTTCCGGTATTATATCTCTGTACATTCAGAGGACGTTCGATCCGAAGTTAAGTCAGTCAGTCAAGTCAGTGAGGCAGTACAGACTGTGAAACTCTGGGGTACTTATCGTCGTGCGGTCCGGAGGGACAGGTAGTGGTTGAGGTCCTCAAGTGAGTCTAAGTGTAGGTAGCTCAGTCACTACGGTAGGTCGGTAGAGTAGGAGACAACAGTGGAAGAGGAGGACGAAGGTTAGGGAGGGTCGTAGCCTCAGAAAAGGTTACTCAGTTGAGAAGTGTACTCCACCGGTTTCATGACCTCAAAGTCGACATCGTAGTAAGGAAGTTTTCTTTAGGGTCCCAACTAGAGGAAGTCTTACCTGACCAACCTAGCGAAACGTCAGGTTCCCTGTGAGTCTCAGAAGAGGTTGTGGTGTCAAGTTTTCGTATTTAAGAAGTCACGAGTCGAAAGAAGTGTCAGGTTGTGAGTGTAGGTATGTACTGGTGACCTTTTTGGTATCGGAACTGATCTGCCTGGAATCAACCGTTTCATTACAAAGACGAAAACTTATACGATAGATCCAACCAGTATTGAAAGGAAGGTTCTTCATTCGCAGAAAATTAAAGTACCGACGTCAGTGATAGACGTCACTAAAACCTCGGGGTTTTTTATTTCAGACTGTGATAAAGATGACAAAGGGGTAGATAAAGGGTACTTCACTACCCTGGCCTACGGTACTAGAAACAAAAGATTTACAACTCGAAATTCGGTTGAAAAAGTGAGAGGAGAAAGTGAAAGTAGTTCTCGGAAAATTAAGGAGAAGTGAAAGACGGTATTCCCACCACAGTAGACGCATAGACTCCAATAACTATAAAGAGGGCCGTTAGAACTAAGGTCGAAGACAAAGAAGGTCAGATCGCAAAGAGTACTACATGAGACGTACATTCAATTTATTCGTCTCACTATTATATGTCGGAACTGCATGAGGAAAAGGATAAACCTTGGTCAGACAACAAGGTACAGGTCAAGATTGACAACGAAGGACTGGACGTATGTCTAAAGAGTCCTCCGTCTAGTCCACCAGACCATAAGGGTTGAGAAAGTCTTAAAAGGTGTCAAAGAACACTAGGTGTGTCAGTTTCCGAAACCGTATCAGTTATTTCGTCTTTATCTACCAAAAGACCTTGAGAGAACGAAAAATGTACTAGGTCGTCTACAACCGTTAAACTAAAAACCAAGGAGACGGAAAAGATTTTCGTCGAACTTGTAGNCAAGATTGACAACGAAGGACTGGACGTATGTCTAAAGAGTCCTCCGTCTAGTCCACCAGACCATAAGGGTTGAGAAAGTCTTAAAAGGTGTCAAAGAACACTAGGTGTGTCAGTTTCCGAAACCGTATCAGTTATTTCGTCTTTATCTACCAAAAGACCTTGAGAGAACGAAAAATGTACTAGGTCGTCTACAACCGTTAAACTAAAAACCAAGGAGACGGAAAAGATTTTCGTCGAACTTGTAGTCCCTCAAGTACCAAGTACATAACGACTTCGGACCGAACCTCTTAAAACTCATAATGAAATGATCGTACACTCTACTCACGTTAACACGCCATCAAACTCGTAAGAAAACGTAACGGAAAGAAACCCTAACCTTACTTTTGACTGGAAAAGGTCAGGACACCGGTGACGACTCAAAAGGTTTAAACGACCGTATAACTCACGTCGTGAAAGTGTCGTAGTAGAAAGTTTTCATTACTTTTATTTTTGTTTTTATTTGTTTACCTTAGTTTGATTCGAATTTTCGAACACATGTTGTTTCCTTTGGTATTTGTTTTACTTGTCTGTCGAGAGTCTTATCCTGTGTTATATACGTTTACTTCTTTGACTGTTTCCTAATTAGAAGTTTTAAATGTTTGTCGAGTACATCGAGTCGTAGTTTTGTGTTTTTGTTTTGTTAGGTTAGTTTTTTACCCGTCTTCTTGATTTATCTATAAAAAAGGTTTCTTCTGTATGTCTACAGACTGTTTGTGTACTTTTCTGTGAGTTATAGTGATTCATAGTCTCTTTACATTTAGTTTTGTTACTCCGTAATGGAGTGTGACCAGTCTTACCGGTAGTATTTTTTAGATGTTAGTCTCTCCATACCTCTTTTCTTTTGGTAGAATGTGACAAACATTCTTATGTCTGACTATTTCGGTGATTCATCTTTTCACATCTCCAAGGAATTTTTATCTTGATGGTATATGGATCGTTATAGTGATGACTCATATAAGGGTTTCTTTTGACATTGAGTTTCAATACGTACATGGGGTTACAGGTGACGTCGTGATAATTGTTATTAGTCCCGTACATTAGTTGAATTTACGGGTAGTTGTCACTTTCACTTTCACAATCAGTGATTCAACACAGGTTGAATCTACAGGTAGTTGTCTCCTTACCTATTTTCTCTTCACCATGTGTATATAAGTTACCTTATAATGAGTCGATATTTTTCCTTGTTTTAATACAGTAAAAGTCTCTTTACCAACCTGGCTTCTAGTACCGTAGACCAGGGTAGTGAAGTACCGTTTATCTACCCTTTTGTCTGAAATAAACCCCCCGAGGTTTTAGTGACGTCTACCACTGACGTCGGTACTTTAATTTTCTGGGAATGAAGAACCTTCTTTTAAATACTGGTTGGATCTATCGTATACGTTTTCGTCTCTGTAATGAAACGGCTGATTCCAGGCAGTTCAGTTCCGATACCAAAAAGGTCACCAGTTAATACCTACACTTTCAACCTGACTATTCTTCTGACTCCCGGTTTCTTGACTACGAAAACTTGATACCACAACCTCTTCTGAGAACTCTCAGGGAACCTGACGTTCCTCTATGTTGGTCAGGTAAGACTTCCTCTAGTCGGGACCCTAAAGAAACCTCCCTTACTGAGACTTCGACTTTGAGGTCATGAAACCGGTGGAGTACGCTTCTCAACTGAGTAACCTTTTCTGAGACTACGACCCTCCCTAACCTCCGTCCTCCTCTTCCCCTGCTGTCCTACTCTACCGACCTACCGTAGTGACTGAGCTACCTACGCTCAGACTTACTTGAGACCCTCAACCACTACCTGTCCCTCCGGATCGTACGACATTAAGTACCCCAGCGTTACTCAGCCTGTGCTGACTCACTGACTTGACTTAACTTTCTGACAGTGTGTTTCATTTCTTTTAGTCTCTTTTTTTGTTAATCTT
The DNA here is from genome assembly GCA_006410555.1 of Capra ibex. Taxonomy (NCBI): domain Eukaryota; kingdom Metazoa; phylum Chordata; class Mammalia; order Artiodactyla; family Bovidae; genus Capra; species Capra ibex. The sequence continues at coordinate 27,043,656 of SJYO01004576.1, forward strand.
ACCACGTTTTCATTAACGCCAATCATGTTTTCATTAACGCTAAGTTTTCATTAACACCAACCACGTTTTCGTTAACGACAACCAATTTTTTTTTTTCGTTGACTCTAAATTTTCATAAGAGTCAACTGAAACGTGGTTAACGTCATTGAAAACGTGGTCGGATTATAATATATAATTGTGTATATACACCTTAGATCTTTTGACCACATCCACTAGAATAAACGTTTCGTCTTTATCTCTGTGTCTGTTTAGTTCTTTTTTACATACCAATTCTTCCCTCTTTCCCTCTACACTCTACTTAAACCTCTGTCTGACTGTATATATGTAAAAGTCTTACGTCTCCGTTTTATCAGAAAGGTATCCTTTTGGTAACATGTCGGGTCCAGTAAAGTACGATGTGTACTTTAGGTCTGTGACGACACGACTAAAACGATGTCGGGTGTCACAGAAGTAGGAAAGTCAGTAGAAGAGTATAATACGTTTCTACAGGGTAATCATAAATTACTTCCTAGGGAAGTAATTCAAACTTTTTTAATTCGACGAGTTTGTCTCTAAATTCATTAAGAGATTCTCAGTTTTTACCTTTCGTAAGGGTCAGTGAAAGGTTATACACAAAACTTTAGTGGGATGGGTGGTACAATAGTATGGACACTGGAGACCTAGAAAGTCGTCCTCCTCCTCGGGTATAGAGTCACCTCACGAGTAACAGAGACAGAGTCGAGGTTTGTTTTGTCTATGATCACCAACAGTTCAAAAGTTTACATGTAAGGTTAACAACCGACACGAAAGGGATCCTCACTAAAGTAAATTTTTAACGTTCCATATATGTTTCGTTCATTTAAAACTGGTAATTACCGATTTTCTTTCCTCTTCAACTGTCCTTAGTTGACCCAAAGGGGTTTCTTTGGGTCTATAACCTGAATGATCCATTTTTGAAACTCTATGTACAGAATTCATATGAGTTTGTCCACTTCTTTTGGTACACGTTCCTACTTTCTTGTAGTCTTTTGACATATTTGTTCACCCTTTATTACTCTTTCCATAATATTTTTATTTGCTTTTTTAATTATCGAATTTTTTTTTTTGTGAAGTTTAAAAATTTTTGAATGGTCTGTCAAAGTTGTCGTTTGACCTCCTTCGGGGTCTTTCTTTATCTTTTGTACCTATATCCTCTTGTCTTTAAAGGAGACACTGATAGTCCTTCTTTTTCCTTATTTCTTTTTAATTGTCTTGGATTCTCTGTATACTTTAAGTTAGTTCACATGGTTATAGGTAAATTACCCTTAGACTCTTTTCTCTCTCGTTTCCTTGTCCTTTATTTATAAAATTTTTTCTTACCTTTGAAGGGACAACCAGATCACCAATTCTGAAACGGAAGGTTACGTCTCTCACTCTCAAGTTAGGAACCAGTCCCTCGATTCTAGAGTGTACGGAGGGTCGGTTTTTTGTTTTGTTTTTTTTGAGTGTCTTGTCTTTTTTACAACATTGTTTAAGTTATCTGAAGTTTGTAACAGGTGTAGTTTTTTTAGAAATACTTTTATTTTCTTGTCGACTTTTGAAAGTTTTAAACCACTTTATGTACTTAGATACTTAGGTTCTTCAATTTATTCGAAGTTCTTATTATTTGGGTTTATCTGAGTGTCGTTCCGTGTAAAATTAGTTTGACAGTTTTCGGTTCCGTTTTCTCTCTTTCGAATTTCGTAGTTGTCTCTTTACGAAGTAGTATATGTTTCGTAAGTATTATCCTATTGTCAAGTAAAAGATATGTTTGATAGTTCTGGTCTTTAGTTACCTTTCTATATTAAATTTAGGACCTACATTTTTACAGTTGGTTCTTCAGATAGAGACCGTATTGATAGGAAGTTCTTTTATCTTCTATATTCTATAAGGGTTTTATTTCCGATTCCTCTAAAGACTGTTCATCTAACTGGGATGTCCTTTACGATTACCATTAGTAGAAGGGTCAATTTTCGTTTTCCGTGATCTACTATTAAGTTTCGGTCTGACTGTTTCAAGGAACAATTTTTTATTGGTATATCCATTTATATTTTCAATTATAATAGTATAAGATTACATTTTTGAAGAAAATTGAAAGAGAATAAATTTTCTTTTTACGTATTTTTGTTATTAATCTTTATATAATAAGGTCTTTTTTAGTATATGTCTATATAAGACACTGTGGTTACTCTATTTCATCTTACTTTCACCTACCCTAGTCTTAATTGTATATGTTAAACTTCGATGTCACTTTTGTTAAGTGTGACCTAAAAAGATTTAAATTCTTCAATTGTCCTATAGGGACCACCAGGTCACCGATTTTTAAACGGACGGTCACGTCCCCTATACTTATACTAGGGACCAGTCCTCTCTAAGGTGTACGGAACTTCGTTGATTCGAGCACACGGTGTTCATGGCTCGGACGTACAACGTTGAGTTCTTCGGACACGTGGATCTTGGACACGATACGTCGTTCTCTTTGACGGTGTTATTCTTCAGGTGTATATCGTTGTTTCTCATCGGGGGTGAGTGGTGTTCATCTCTTTCAGGTACGTTTCGTTACTTTCGGGTGACTTTGGTTTTATTTATTTATTTTAAAAAAAATTTTCTCTTATTGTTATTAAGGGTAAAATTTCTAATTGACTTTTTGTACGTTTTTAAACTATCCCCTTTTTTGCGTGTGATCTTTTCTTTACAAGTATGTTTCTTATTCCGATATGACCTTCTTGACTCTTTGTTTTTTGTATACACTCTTGTTTTTGATTGTCGTCCTTATTCAGGAAATCATAATTATTAGTGAAATTAACTAACCTTGAGTGTTAAAATTTGTATATAAAATTCTTATATACATATAAATATAAAACCGGTGAGGTGAACATCCTAGAGTCCGTGAGTTGGATCCGGTGCCGTCACTTTTGGTCCTTCGATTGGTAGTCGGATGGTTCCTTGAGGGTTTTATTATGTAAAAATTTAATACATGTATTTATAAGGTAATGTGTAGATATTGTGTGTTAGGTATGTATATATCTTATATTATATCGGTAATTTTTTCTTCCTTTAGGACTGTGAACACTGTTGTACCTACCCGGAATTTCAATAACACGATTCACTTTGTATAGTCTGTGTCTTTCTGTTTATGACATACTAGTTAGAACGTACACTTTATGAAATTTTAGACTAGAGTATTTATGTGTAAACCATAACCCATAGTCACGGACGGTCTCTTCTCCCCACCAGTTTTTCTTACTTCCCTTAGTTTTACATATTTGAAGGTCAATATTTTACACAACGTCTATCTGATATGGTGTGCTACTGATATTTATTATGACTTAATATATAAGTTTTCAACGATCCTTTCATTTAGGGTTCTCAAGGTACTGTTCTTTTTATAACTTTGATACACAACGTTACCTACAATTGATACAAATAACACCATTAGTAAAACGTTATACGGGAACATGACTTAGTAATACAACATGTGGACTTTAATTACAGTACAGTTAGTGAGAGTTAAATTTTATTGACGTAAAACAGTTAAGTTTTGAGTGAAAAACTTTGTGTTTCTGTTTTTATACAGTTTACTCTGCTCCTTTTCTCTGAAAAAGTACGTTACTTATCGGTTTATTTCGTCCTTACTGGTATGATTCCAATTCCTTCTTTACCAAAAATTATTTATTGTTAAATTTTCTTTGTTATTCTTACTTTAACAAACGTACGATTCAACGAAGTCAGCACATGTTAAGTAACGCTGGATACCTAGTATCGGTAGGTCCGAGTACAGGTACCCTAATAGATTCGTTCTTATGATCTGACCTAACGGTAAAGGAAGAGGTCCCTTTGCGAAATATAACCTAATTTTTTCATTTAGGAAGTTCTTCGTTATATTAATATGTGTGTGTATATATATGGATCGTTGTCTCGGGGGTTTATATATTCCGTTTGTCACTTTCTGGATTTTACTATTTGTCTCTCAAGATGTTATTATAAATGACAACAAGTCAGGGAGTCAAAGTCGTAGTCCAGAAGGTTGCTTATAAGTCCCAACTAAAGGAAGTCCTAACTGACGAAACTACAGAAACGACAGGTTCCCTGAGAGTTCTCAGAAGAGGTCGTCGTGTTAAACTTTCGTAGCAAGAAGTCGTGAGTAGGAAGAACTACCAGGTTGAGAGTGTAGACATGTACTGATGACCTTTTTGGACATCAAAAACTGATCTGTCGAAACTGATCTGTCTCGAAACGTCTCTTCACTACAGAGACGAAAACTTATTCGACAGGTCCAAACAGTATCGAAAGGAAGGTTCCTTATTCGTAGAAAATTAAAACTCCGACGTCAATGACAGGTGTCACTAAAACCTTGGGTTCCTTTATTTTAGACGGTGACAAAAGTTAAAAAGGGGTAGATAAACGTACTTCACTACCCTGGTCTCCGCTACTAGAATCAAAAAAACTTACAATTCAAAATTCGGTCGAAAAATTGAGAGAAAGTGAGAGTAGTTTTCTATCCGTGGCCTTTTACTCGGGGGGTACAGTCATCTAGAGGTCATAAGTTACCCCTTCTCACCTCTTAGTCAGGGTCTTCCTTACTTCTCCGACCCGTTTTCGTCTTTACTGTGAGCCAACACCTACACAGACCACCACTTTCATTTCATACTACGATATTTTTTTTTTTGTAATAACGTATCTTTGGACCTTACAATCCAGGTACTTAGTTCCATGTAACCTACACCATTTCACCCTCCACCGTTCTCACTTATAATTGTAAAATCTATAGTACTTGATTTTACCCGTCCTTACCCACTTAAATTACGTCTGATGGTTATATTCCAGGCAGATCAGTTCCGATACCAAAAAGGTTATCAGTACATACCTAAACTCTCAACCTGACACTTCTTCCGACTCACGACTCCTTAACTACGAAAACTTGACACCACAACCTCTTCTGAGAACTCTCAGGAAACCTGACGTTCCTCTAGGTTGGTCAGGTAAGACTTTCTCTATTCGGGACCCTAAAGAAACCTTCCTTACTACGATTTCGACTTTGAGGTCATGAGTAACCTTTCAGTTTGAGGTCAACTGAGTAACTTTTTCTGAAACTACGACCCTTCCTAACCCCTGTCCTCCTCTTCCCCTGCTGTCTCCTACTCTACCGACCTGCCGTAGTGACTGAGCTACCTGCACTCAGACTCACTTGAGGCCCTCAACCACTACCTGTCCCTCCGGACCGCACGACGCTAAGTACCCCAACGTTTCTCAGTCTGTTCTGACTCACTGACTTGACTTGACTTGGTAATATAGATGATAACATCCGTTCTTAGGGAATCTTTTTTTATCTCATCCTCCGTCAGGATTCTACCACTTCCTTATCCTACCCCTCTGGTGAAAGAGGGGGTGTTTAAGTAACTTACTAGTGAACTTGTGACTCGTTTATAGTGTTTTGTTGAAGACTTGTGACTACCTCTTGTGGTCTGTGGGTCTTTCCATCAGGTAACAGAAGTTTTCCTCCATCCTGTTTTATATTTTCTATTTTTCTCTCTGTATTCTCAATCCCCTACCTCTAGACAGGACTCCTCCCTCAGTATTTTCTTCTCTTCAAAGGTTTATGGTCCTTTGGGAGAGTGACCGCCCAGACACCCCTCAAAACCTTAAAGTCTCCCGTATTGGACCTACTTTTTTATTTATTTATTTTGGGTGTCTAATGTACGGATTGACGTTTAGGGTCACCTCTTCATCAGGTCTGTGTACGGAGTCGGTGGTCGTTCACCACCGACTTGTCTCTCCAGGCCCGACGTAACGAATCCCATTCCTGTCCCGGACTTACGGGACTCCCGTTAGACTCCCCCGATTATACTCTATCGTTGGGTTTGACACCCTATCGGTCTCTCTCTCTCCTTTTTTTTTTTTTTTTTTTTCTGCTCTCTCTCTCTCTTGAAAGGACGTTTTTAGAGTTTCGATTCCGTGAAGGTCCGGTGAGTGTCTTGTTTCCTGACTCACTTATGGTCTCCTCTTGATCAGTCGTTTCTGGTCGGGTAGGGTGTGACCTCTGTTCCTCCGTCCGCCCGCTGTCGGTCTCGTCCTTCCGTTCTCCGTTTGTCAGGGTCTTTGTCGTGGGAGATGGTTTGACGTTCGTCCGAGGGTCAACGATTGGTTCAGAAGGACCCTAGGACCTTCCAACTGTAGACGGTCCTCCCAGCGTAGGTTTCAAGTCTAGGGGTCTCCTCTGTGTACCGTGTGGACTCTGACACGAGGGCGAGACGTTGTCCCTTTGACGAACGGATCCCCTCCACTATTCTGCGTGGCGTGTGGACCCCTCACACGCGAATGGTTCGTGGACCAGCCGACTCGACGAGCCTGGGTCTTTCCCGTGTTTTGCGTCCGAGTTGGTTCAGACACGGAAACACCTTATGGGGTCTTGGACTTGGACTCGTCGCATCTGGACCCTTCACGTACTTTGGGTCCCGGGTGGAATCCTGTCAAGGGGACGTCTCGTTGGACTTCGGACTCGTCACATCTGACCCTTTCGTATGTGCAGTACTTACCCCCGTTTGGGTCACACCGGGTCTGTGACGCTCGTGAGTGGTGTGTACGGTCACTATAAACAAACGTTACAAGGAGGGAGGGACGTCGTCTTAACTTGTTCACTCGGATTTATTTACTAGTGGAAACGGGGGAACAAAGTCCCGTCTTCAATCTATGACTTCTCTGAACGTTTGTCTCCCTCGGTTTTATTTGTTTCTTCTCCCTTGGTGAAACCTTCACTGTCCACGTTGTCTAATTTTGGGACATCAATCGTGACCGATGTAACCTTCCCTGGATATCTTGAACTCTTCCTACTCGACCTTGTCCTTGATAGACTTTGACTTTGCTGGGGTGTGACGGTAGTTGTCGAGGTCTCTTTAACGATCTATATAAAATAATAATAGTAAAAAATTATAAAAAACAAAATTCAAGAAATAATAAGGAAATTAAAAGTAAAAATTTTGGATGATAATGGAACGTCTTTTCTGGGATAAAAATTTCGTTCAAAGTGTATATATATATATAAATATTGAAAACTTAAAACAAAACAAAAAATTATAACATAAAAACTCTGAGATTCTAGATGAGATCTAAAAATTAGAAACGAAAAACCATAAACGATAGTTAAAACGTGTAAATTCTTAGGTTAGAAATCATGGGTAAAAATGAATCCTCACACTAATGACCGAAGTAACGAGAGAGGGGAAGACTAAGGGGGAGAAGAGGAGGACCAGTGGAGATAGAGGGAGGAGGGAGAAGAGAAGAGGTACATTGAGACTTGGGGAGACCCACAGGGGGTACCACCTCTTAGAAAAGTGGTAATTGGATCTACAAAATAGTAGTCACGACATACCTACCTCTTCAGAACTCCGATGACATTCTTATTCTGACTTTCGGTCTCCGTCCTTCGAATTTAGGTTTTGAACTCTTGTGACCTTTTGAGGACTGAAGTCCCTTGTAATAAACTGTTCTCGAATAGGTTTTAGGAGGTATGGATGTGACTTTGGTTCGAGACGGGTTCTCGGTTATTCAAAGTCTCGTTCTGTGTGGTTCGTTTAAGAAGTTGTTTCGTTCTTGTATTGGGAATTGTGTTTTTATGTCCGACGGTTTTCAGTGTAGTTTAGGTATCTGTGGAGTTTTGAGTGACGATCTGTGAAGTAACGTAGGGTCTTTCTTCTCCAGGTAGAGGTGGGTGACTGCGGCTACGTTCGAAGGGATTGGTCCTTTTGAACCGTTCGGTGAGCAGATTTGGGTGAGTGTCCCTCCTTGGAGGTGTTATTTCTCCTTGGTGTTTGAAGGTCGTATGTTTTTCCAGTGGGGTTTGTGTCGTTGGATTTGTTCTACTTTTCCGTCTCTTTATAATCCGTTCAATTCCTTGTACTATTTTCGCCTGGTTTGGTTTGTTTTCTCCTTCTCTATCCCTCAGATTGACTTCTCTTAAGTCTTATTACTATCATTTTTATTAGGTTTTAGGACGTTTGTTTTTACCTCTATGTCTATTTGTCAGGACTCCGTTCTTAACTCTTCTCCCTTCTTTTAAATTGTTCCTGGATCTTCTTTATTTTTTCTCAGTTAGTTATTACTTATTACGTTTTGACTCTAGTTTTCGCGAGACCTCCCTTGGTTGTCATCTTATTGACTCCGTCTTCTATCCTATTCACTACACCTTCTATCTTACCACCTTTATTTACTTCGTCTCACCTTTTTTCTTTTATCTTAAAATTCTTCACTCCTGTTGGAGTCTCTGGATACCTGTTACAATTTGTGGTGTTGTAATCTTAGTATTTTCAGGGGCTTCTTGTTCTGTTTTTCTTTCCGATACTCTTTCATGAACTCCTCTATTATGGACTTTTGAAGGGATTTTACCCCTTCCTTTATCGGTGGGTTCAGGTTCTTTGGGTCTTTTAGGGTTTGTCCTATTTGGATTCCACTTTGTTGGGTTCTGTGTATAATTAGTTTAATTGTTTCTAGCTTGTGTTTCTTGTTTATAATTTTCGTCGTTCCCTTTATGTTGTTTATTGTGTGTTCCCCTAAGGGTATTCCTATTGTCACCTAGAAAGTTATCTTTGAGAAGTCCGGTCTTCCCTGACCGTCCTGTATGAATTTCACTACTTTCTCTTTTTGGATGTTTAGTCTAATGACATGGGTCGATCCTAGAGTAAGTTTATACTTCCTGTTTAGTTTCCGAAATATCTGTTCGTTTTCGACTCTCTTAAGTCGTGGTGGTTTACTCGAGAAGTTGTTTATGATTTCCTAGAAGAGATCTGTCCTTTGTGTCTTTTTCAAATATTTGAGCTTGGGTTTTGTTGTTTCGTTTATCGTTGCCCTAGTGTGAATAGTTATATGGAATTTACATTTACCCAACTTAGAGGGGTGGCTTTCTGTTCCTGATCAACTTCCCTATTTTTTTGTTCGGGGGATATATACGACAGATGTTCTCTGGGTGGAGTTTGGATCCCTGTGTATGTCTAACTTTCACTTCCCGACCTTTTTCTATAAAGTGTGTTTACCTCTGGGTTTATTTCGTCCTCATCGTAATGAGTATAGTCTACTTTATCTGAAACTTTATTTCCGGTACTTTTCTCTGTTTCTTTCTGGATGTATTACTAGTTTCCTAGTTAGGTTCTTCTTCTATATTCTTAATATTTATATATACGTGGGTTGTATCCTCGTGGTGTTATACATTCTGTTTACGATTATTCATACTTTCCCCTTTAATTGTCGTTGTGTTATTAACACCCTCTGAAATTATGGGGTGAGTGAGGATACCTATCTAGTTACTTTGTCTTTTAATCGTTCCTTTGTGTTTGAAATTTTCTATCTTACCTGGTCAATCTGGATTAACTATAGATATCATGGAAAGTGGAATTTAGTTATTTAAAGTGGAAAAAGAGTTCCCGTGTGTTTTAGAAGAGATCCTATCTAGTGTAGGACCCGATATTTAGATCGGAACCATCAAAGGTTTTTTGACTTTAGTTAAGTTCGTAGAAAAGACTAGTGTTACACCACTCTAATCTACAGTTGATGTCCTTTTTTTATAATTTTTATATTTGTATCTTCGATTTGTTGTGTTAAGACTTATTGGTTGTTTAGTCTTTTTTGTGTTTTTGGGTTTTGGATACCCTAAGTCATTTTCGTCACAATTCCCCTTCCAAGTATCGTTATGTTCGGATGTAGTTCTTTGTCCTCTCTTTAGTTTATTTATTGGATTGTGATGTGGATTTCGTTGTTCTTTTTCTTCTTTGCTTTATGGGGTCCCAATCGTCTTCCTTTCTTTATTATTTTTAATACCGTCTTTATTTACGTTATATTTGTTTCTCTGGTATCGGTTTTAGTTGTTTCGATTTTCGACCAAGAAAATCTTCTATTTATTTTAACTGTTTGGTAATCGGTTTGAGTAGTTTTTTGTATCGCTCATGTACACGTACATGTGGGCACCACCTAAGTACAGTTACATACCGTTTTGGTTGTGTCATAACATTTCATTTTATTTCATTTTTATTTTTAATTTGATTTTTTTTTGTTTGCCTCTTCTTAGTTTAGTTGTTTTAATGTTCACTTTTACCTCTTTAGTGTTGTCTATTGTGTCTTTATGTTTCCTAGTATTCTCTGGTGATAGTCGTTGATATACGATTATTTTACCTGTTAACCTTCTTTACCTGTTTAAGAATCTTTAAGTGCTGAAACGTTTTGACTTGGTCCTTCTTTATCTTTTAGAATTGTCTGGGTAGTGTTCGTACCTTGGCTTTAATATTAGTCTTTAGAAGGTCGTTTGTTTTCGGGTCCTGGTCTACCGAAGTGTCACCTTAAGATAGTTTTTAAATGTCTTTTCGATTGTGGATGGGATGGGTTTGAGAAGGTCTTTTGACGTCTCCTTCCATTTGAAGGTTTGAGTAAGATACTCCGGTGGTAGTGGAATCATGTTTTTGGTCTGTTTCTACGGTGTTTTTTTCTTTTGATGTCCGGTTATAGTAACTACTTGTATCTACGTTTTTAGGAATTGTTTTAGGATCGTTTGTCTTAGGTTGTTGTATAATTTTTCTAGTATGTAGTACTGGTTCGTCCGAAATAGGGTCCCTACGTTCCTAAGGAGTTATAAGTCTTTAGTTACTTACACTATGTGGTGTAATTGTTTAACTTTCTAATTTTTGGTATACTAACAGAGTTATCTACGTCTCTTTTGGAGACTGTTTAAGTTGTAGGTAATACTATTTTTGGGAGGTCTTTCGTCCGTATCTTCATTGTATAGAGTTCGATTATTTTCGGTATGTACTATTTGAGTGTCGTTTATAAAAGGAGTTACCACCTTTTAACTCTCGTAAAGGGGTATTTCAGTCCTTGATCTCTTCCCACGGGTGAGAGTGGTGATGATAAATCGTATCAAAACCTTCAATATCGTTAGTCTCGTCTTTATCTTTATTTTCCTTAGGTATAACCTTTTCTTCTTCATTTTAAAAGTGACGTCTACTGTACTAGGAGATGTATCTTTTGGGGTTTCTGAGATCGTTTTTATTGACCTCGATTAGTTACTTATATCCTTTCAACGTCTTCTATATTTAATTGTGTATCTTTCGGGAACGTAAGGATATGTGACTCTTTCGTCTTTCTCTTTAACTCCTTTGTTAATGTAAGTGGTAACGTTTCTTCTCTTATTTTATGAATCCTTATTTAGATGTATTTCTTTGTTTTCTGAATATATGACTCTTGATATTTTGACTACCTTCTTTAGTTTCTACTGTGTATACTACCTCTTTATATGGTACGAGTACCTCGCCCTCTTAGTTATATCACTTTTACTCATATGATGGTTTTCGTTACATATCTAAGTTACGTTAGAGATAGATCGATGGTTGCTATAAAAAAGTCTATTAATCTTGTTTATTAAAGTTCAAACATACCTACATGTTTTTCGGAGTTTATGGGTTTCGGTAGAACTCTTTCCTCTTACGTTGACCTCCTTAGTTGGACGGACTGAAGTCACAGATGATGTTTAGGTGTCAGTAGTTCTGTGATACCATGACGTGTTTCTGTCTTTACATCTAGTTACCTTGTTTTATCTTTCGGGTCTCTATTTAGGTGAATGTATATCTGTGGAATAGAAACTGTCTCCTCCGTTCTTATATGTTTTCTCTTTTCTGTTACAGAAAAATTGTTCACCACGACCCTTTTGACCAGTTGGTGAACATTTTCTTACTTCGATCTTGTGAAAGATTGTGGTGTGTGTTTTTATTTGAGTTTTACCTAATTTCTAGATTTACATTCTGGTCTTTGATATTTTGAGGACCTCCTTTCGTATCCGTTTTGTGAGAGACTGGACTTAGTATCGTCCTAGGAGATACTGGGTGGAGGGTCTCATTACCTTTATTTTCGTTTTTATTTGTTTACCCTGGATTAAATTTAATTTTCGAAAACGTGTTACTTCCTTTGATATTCGTTCCACTTTTCTATCGGAAGTCTTACCCTCTGATTATTCTTTTCTTCGTTGACTGTTTCTCAAAAAGAGGTTTTATATGTTCGTCGAGAACGTCGAGTTAAGGTCTTTTTATTTGCTGGGTCAGTTTTTTACCCGGTTTCTTGATTTGTCTGTAAAGAGGTTTCTTCTGTATGTCCACCGATTGTTTATGTACTTTTCTACGAGTAGTAGTGAGTAATAGTCTCTTTACGTGTAATTTTGGTGTTACAGTATGGTAGAGTGCGGTCAGTCTTACCGGCGATAGGTTTTCAGATGTTTGTTATTTACAACCTCTCCCATACCTCTTTTCCCTTGGGAGAATGTGACAACCACCCTTACGTGTGATCATGTCGGTGATACCTCTTGTCACACCTCTTATGAACTTTGGACCTTTATCCTGGTGGTATACTGGGTCGTTAAAGTGAAGACCCGTATGTGGACTCCTTTGGTCTTAACTTTCTCTGTACACATGGGGCTACAAGTAGTGTCGTGACAAATATTATCGGTCCTGTACTTTCGTTGCATCTACAGGTAGCCGTCTGATTACTTATTCTTTCGTCACCACGTATATGTGTTACCTCATAATGAGTCGATAATTTTTCTTACGTCAACTTAGTTAAGATTACTCCACCTACTTTGACCTCGGATAATACGTCTCACTCCATTGGGTCTTTCTTTTTGTGGTTATGTCATATGATTGCATATTTATACCTTAAATCTTTCTAACATTACTACTGGGATATACGTTCTGTCGTTTTCTCTAAGTCTATATTTCTTGTATAGGAAGAACGAGACTTCAATAAAAACTTCTTCGAGATCCAAGTGTGTTTTGACCCGTTGTACATAAGTAGGTTGGTTGTTAAATAGGTACGGGTGAAGGGACAGGGGAGACTTTTGGTGATCAAACAAATTATACAGATACTCAGACAAAGTCGAAACGTATGTGTAAGTAAACAATTTATGGTGTAAAGAGGGTAGGTAGGTGACTACCTGTAACTCCTAAAAGGTGTAAACAGATGTCTCTTATTACGGTTGAACTTGTACCCATACATTATAGAGGAATCGTAGTGCTAAAGTGAAGAAAATAATTTATCAGGTTTTTACCCTAACGACCCACCACACCATTAAAGTAAAGATCAAAAAACTAAATGGAGAGAAGACAAAAGGTATCTTCGACGTGGTAAAACAGAAAAGTGGTTGACATATGTTCCTAAAGTTAAAGAAGTATAGGAACGGTTGTGAAAAAAGAAAGAATATTATAAGTCGGATTTTCTACATGCCTCGATAGTGTAACACCAAAACTAAACACAAGAGACTTGTAATGACTACAACTCGTAAAAAAGTATGTGGACGAACGGTAAGAACAAAAAGAAATCTCTATGTCGATAAGATCAGAAACGGGTATAAATTTTACCCAATTATCCAAAAGATGGAAAATGATAACTCAAAATTCTCAAGGATATACAAAAAATCTAATTGGGGAATAGTCTATCCTGAACGTCTATAAAAAGAGGACAAGAGATACAACAGAAAATTGTAAAAGCTGACAAAAACGAAAGACACATCTAAAAACAAAAATGACAGGGTGAACAGATTCTAACGAAATCGACGGACACGAAAATCACAGTATTCGTACTTTAGTAACGGTCTTAGTTACAATACTTCTTGTATGGGACACAATAGAAGATTTTCAAAATATCAAAGTCCAGAATATAAATCAGAAAAATCAACTGAAAACCAGACCACATTTTATTCCCAGGTTAAAATAAAAAAACGTGTCCTCATAGATAAAAAGGACGTAATAAATATTTTCTCTGACAAGAAAGGGGTGACCCATCACAACCGTATGATCTACTACTAGTGTACTGAGACATTTGAACCTAAGTGAAGACCCGAGAGATATGACAATATAACGGGACACAGATAAAAATACAATCATGTTATGACAAATTAATGGAAAATTTATATAAATTTTAGTCCTTAACACTACGAAGGTCGAAACAGGAAGAAAAAGTTCTAACGTAACCGATAAACCTCAGAACACCAAGGTGTACTTAAAATTACAATAAAGATAAAAACATATTTTACAGTAATCCTAAAACTACGTATGATGTACCTTATAATCTACCGAAACCCATCATACCTGTGAACTTGTTATAATTAAGAAGGATGGATATTAGTACCTTATAGAAAGGTAAAGATACACAGAAAACTTTCAAGAAAGTCGTTACAAAACGTACCGAACCACATGTCCGAAAGTAAAAGAATCAATTCAATAATTGAAAAACTATAAAAGGAACGATGGTGTCTACAATAACATAAAGATTAATTGTGTATTCAATAATAATCATATATCTCTTCGTTGACTAAAAACGTACAACCAGTGGAATACAAGACGTTTAAATGACTTAATAAAGTAAATAATCAAAAATGTCCTAAAATAATACCTTGGAAATACTAAAAGAAGTATGTTCCAGTACAGTAGACACTTGTCTATATTATAATCAAGAAGGAAGACTAAACTTACAGAAAATAAAAATAAAAAGATTAAAGAGATTGATACTAAATATTATACTACAGTCCATAGTCACACTCTCACCTAAAGGAAGGAACGAGGTCTCGAATCACTTTCTCGAAAGTCGAAAAACTTTAGATACTAAGATTCATGACCAAAAGTATACCGGAATAATAAGGATCAGACAACTCAAAAACCATTACTTTCGAACAACTAACGACAGTTTACGAAAATAATGTAGACAACTACATTAGTACACTAAAAATAAGAAACAACACCGTTACAACATATAGTGTGACAAACTTAAAACAAACAACTTCGTCAGGAAGTACTGTCCCTATTTAGAACTTATCGATACTACATATCAGGAAGATTAAAGGACAACTTAAACACTCTGAGACAGGAACAGAAAGGAAGACCGAAACTACATCGTCTTAAGTATGAGTGATTCCCATGTCTTTAAAAGGGTGATCAAAGGTCTAACAATAAAATGTTTCTCTTAAATAAGTACAACAAAACTTAGTTATACGGATGTCCCCTTTCACATCAAATCGTGAAGGATATTACAGTGTAATGTCTACAATAAGGAACACATGTAAACCAGTCTGACACATGAATTCTTTAACTGGTCACAGTTAATTCAGTAGTTTAACCATCTGTATCTCAGTAAGTCTTATGAGAAAGTAATAGGAAAATTACAGGTACCGTAGTTTTTCTACTGAGGGGTAAAGTCACTATTGAACACATTAAAGACAGAATATAGAAGAAACTCCCAAGTCAAGTCAAGGCAAGTCAGTGAGGCAGCCTAGGTGGAGAAACGCTAGGGTACCTGACGTCGTGCGGTCCGAAGGGACAGGTAGTGGTTGAGAGTCTTGGACGAGTTTGAGTACAAGTTGCGTAAAAACTCCCATCGGATCGATATCTAAATAGTTAAGATAAGTTTAAAAGTTTCTTGATCGTAACCAAAGTAACTAAGATAAAGCACTAAAGGAAATATGATAGAATAACTAAAGATAAGACTAAAAAAGAAAAAAATTATATTGATAAATAAAATTAACCTCCAATTAATGAAATGTTATAAAATAACCAAAACGGTATATGGTTGTACTTAGACGGTGTCCATATGTGTACAAGAGGTAAGAGTTGGGGGGAGGGAGGAGGGAGAGGCATGGTAGAGAGACCCAGTAGAGTCACGTGGTCGGGGTGACTTTGTACATATAGTATATACTTTTCTTATCGGTCAGGTCCAAGACAAGACTAAAAGTTGACATCAAAAGGACCGAATGAAACTGAAACTCGAAGGGAACACCGTACCGTCATTTCTTAGACGGACGTTTACGTCCCATGGGCCCAAGTTAGAGACCCACCCCTTCTTGGGGACCTCTTCTTTTACCGTTGGGTGAGGTCATAAGCACCGGCTCTATAATATAGGGTATCTGTCTCTCCGTGTACCCGGTGTCAGGTACCTCAACGTTTCTCAGCCTGTAATGACCCTTTGATTTGTTGTTAGTTGTCACTAGAGGTATTAGGGATGTCCTACTTCTACGAGGACTTTTGTTAAAGAAAGTGAAAGTTCAGGTTTGGAGTTCATTGAGTACCATTGTACGTGGATTCCCTCGAAAAGATGAGAGTAAGGGAAACAGAAAGAGACACGAATACTCCTGGTACACTGTAGAAACAGAAAAGAAAAGAAAGGAGTGAACAGACGTTATACGTGTTTCCTTCCTTTCAAACCATGACCGAACGGTTCAATACACAAAATAATCCTTGTCCGTATCGTCTTTATCACGACACAACATATCTCTCGTTAGTAGAACAAAATAAAACTACCTCATATATCAGAATACGTACATCTTGATGAGTTTTACTCTATTAATACACGTAATAGACCATCGGTTATGTCTACAATGTCTCATACTTCTTGTCGTCTATGTAAAGACGTCACTTTGACGTGTTACTTACTTCTTTCTAGTCTCGTCCGTCAGAGGTCTTTCTGCTCCCCTTCGTCCACTTGCTACGACGTCTACTCTCCCTCAACTTCTGTTGTAGTGACTTCTTCAGTCTACTAGATTGTAAGGAGTGTATCCTTACTTTGTCTCGGTCATTTTTCCACCGTGTCTTCGATTGGGTAACTGTTAACCCCACCACAGCTCCAGGAAGTCTAGTTGGTGTCTAAAGTTCCATTTAAAAACATTTTAACACCAGTCCTTATTTTTCTCGAGGTGCGTCCGGTCCGGGAAAGGGTTTGTTTATGCAAAAGGATTTTTATTGTTTGTCTCACATGTATAAGGAACTTGAGACAGAAAGACCGACAGTCTTTCTCTAATACATCATTGGTAAAGTACTTATAAACTTACCTACCTACCTTTCGTCCTACTGATCTCTCTGACTACCTGTTTCTCATCTGTATATACGATAGGTGGACTGTAGAATGGTATCGTTTATAATAAGAACGTTGTTTATAAATGACTGATAAGGTTTGTGAAGAAATTTAATAAGTGTATAATATTGACATTAAAGTATAAAAGTTCAAAGATAGATAGAAAAAGATCTTTCAGTGTTTATGACCAACATAAAAGACTAGGATTAGATCATCAGGGTGCACAAAGAAAGGTAAGAAGTGTCGCAGACAAGAGACGAAATACATATGGATGAGAAGTAGTTGGAGGTTATGTGGAACTGTAAAATATTGTGTGCTAAGAAAAACCAATTCTATACCGAGAGAATGTAAAAGTCAAAGGTCGAGTTCAAAATAAAGATTTAAACTTTATTGACCCAGTGGAGTGGTTTTGAGGTCATTAGATCGGGGTTTTACTACTACAGAGTACCCCTCCCTTTCACGCACCCGTAACCCTAACGACGGGGAGTAGTACCTCTTTCGTAAAGATGTTCGGGGTATCCTAATGATACATTGAGGGTTGACTAGGAATCTTTCATAGAACAGGAGATTTCCTAACTCCCCTTTTCTTTTTTTTAATAATGGACATCTCTTTGGGTACTTTATCAGCGAGAAAGATTTTAACGGTGTGAGTAGGTCCTTCACCGGTCCTAGTTTATGGAGTCCCAACCCCTTAAGAAACAGTAGTACATCGTGTCTTCAGTGACTACAATTATATGGATACGGGACCTTTCTTGTCTACTTCTATTTGTTTTGATACCTCTTCAGTGCTTCGATCTTCTTTACGACGTTTAACGAATCAGGTAAGACTCCTAGTCATTACTCCTGATAAGTCAGGTTTCTTCCCGTCACCATAAAACTCCGTCTGTCTTGTTCATTAATTGTTCCTATTCAAATTCTGATCACCGTCACTACGACGATTTCACTTGAAGTTGTCGTAGACTTTTGGAGCCATAGACCCAGGATCCCACAGTCTGGAATACTTAGGTTAAACAACTAGTGGTGTAAACCTATGTTCACAGATAAGGGTGGTACACGAAATAAAATAGTAAAGTTAAGAGTGAGTAGAGTATAAACCTAATACCAAATTTTACCTTCAGGGATAACTCGATCTCTCTAGACCTCAATGGACAAGTATCACAAAAATATTTACCTATATACGAGAAGACACTATTCTTATTCAGACTATTGTTTATAATTACAAATGGTAACGGTACGTCTGACAGACATATATAAATTTTTATATACCATCCCGAAGGGACCATCGAGTCCCCATTTCTTAGGTGAACGGTTACGTCCTCTGTGTTTAAGTCAGGGACCAGGTTCTTCTAGGGTGTACGACACCTTGTCGATTCGGTTCCGTGGTTTGATGACTTGGACACGAGATCTTGAACCCTTGGTGTTGATGATTCCGTTTAGTGGTGTTGATCACTTCTGAAACCCGGGATCTCGTGTTCGAGGTGTTGTTCTCTTCAGTACGTTTTACCCTTCGGGCACGTGACGTTGCTTTAACTGGAGGTGAGTGGTGTTGATCTCTTTTCGGACGCACATCGTTGTTTCTAGGTCGTGTCGGTTTTTATTTACTTATTTATTTATTTTAATATATTCTTTTGTTTTTATGTCATCTGTAGTAGTGTCTAATTAGGATCTAAACTTTGTGTCTTTCTTACTATTTTGATTTTTTAGTAAAGTATGGTTAAGTCTAATCGTAGTAGTTAAATTTGTTCAAAACGATAGTTTCAATTTTGACAACCCATTTACTAATTCTTTGTGATGTGAGAGTTAGTGGGACGAATAAATTGAAGGTACGTCTTATGTAGTACTCTTTGAGACCCGACCTTCTTCGTGGTCAATCTTAGTTCTAACGGTCCTTTTTATAGTTATTGGAGTCTATACGTCTACTGTGGTGGGAATACCGTCTTTCACTTCTCCTTGATTTTTCGGAGAACTACTTTCACTGTCTCCTCTCACTTTTTCAACCGAATTTCGAGTTGTAAGTCTTTTGCTTCTAGTACCGTAGACTAGGGTAGTGAAGTACCCTTTATCTACCCCTTTCTCACCTTTGTCACAGTCTGAAATATAAAAACCCGAGGTTGTAGTGACGTCTACCGCTAACTCGGTACTTTAATTTTCTGCGAATGAGGAACCTTCTTTTCAATACTGGTTGGATCTGTCGTATAACTTTTCGTCTCTGTAATGAAACGGTTGTTTCCAGACAGATCAGTTCCGATACTAAAAAGGTCAACAGTACATGCCTACACTCTCAACCTGACACTTCTTTCGACTCATGGCTTCTTAACTACGAAAACTTAACACCACAACCTCTTCTGAGAACTCTCAGGGAACCTGACATTCCCGTAGGTTGGTCAGATAAGATTTCCTCTAGTCAGGACCCACAAGAAACCTTCCTTACTACGATTTCGAGTTTGAGGTCATGAAACCAGTGGAGTACGCTTCTCAACTGAGTAACCTTTTCTGAGACTACGACCCTTCCTAACCCCCGTCCTCCTCTTCCCCTCCTGTCTTCTACTCTACCGACCTACCGTAGTGGTTGAGCTACCTGTATCTAAACCTATCTGAGACCCTCAACCACTACCTGTCCCTCCGGACCGTACGACGCTAAGTACCCCAACGTTTCACAGCCTGTACTGACTCTCTGACTTGACTTGACTATGAGAGCTTAGGGATTACATGGTACGTTATCTAAAACCACATAATTCACATTAAAATTTTTTCCTGAAGACGAGACCTCGTCAGACCGTTTATGGTGAAATAGTACACTTACCGAGACGTATTGGTTATTATTACCTTATTCACTGTTATACCTCGGAGTGGAGTAAATACTTCTTTTTTCTTTTTGTGATCTTTCCAACAAGGTTCTTTTAACCCTATAAAATTCAGATCGGCCACGTAATCTATTATAGTAACAAAGTCACTATTCGGTACGATAATAAGGAGACACATGTTATTAGTGACAATAACTCCATACGTATGACTTCATTCCTCTAAAACTACCTATCGACCTATATCTATACATTCACTAATAATCACCTTCTTCAAAAGTGTATAACGTTATATCACTTTATTAAGACCGAATAGTCACTAAACTGGACTTAAGACGTAATTGATTTTGCTGGACCCTACCAGATGGTTTATATATAACAGACACAAAGACGAGTCAGTACAGACTGAGGAAAACAGGGGTACCTGACATCGGACGGTCCGAGGAGACCGGTACCTTAAAAGGTCCGTTCTTATGACCTCACCCAACGGGGAAGGAAGAGGTCCCCTCAAAAGACTGGGTCTCTAACTTGACCACAGAGAACGTAGAGGATATGACCATTCTCCTAATAAAATGGTGATCCGGTGGTCCGTTTTTATATGTATTTTGTAGTAAGGATTATCACTCTACAATTGGAGTTGAAAAGAAGTCTAGTCTTTTAAAATTTTTCCTACTATCTTTCTATAATTGGGTCTATCCGTCCTATTACATATATCTTTAACTTTAATTAATCTGTCTTTAAAAGTCTTTACTAATATTTAAATCGTTCAAACGGTATATGTTCCAGTAGTTTTACTATTTTAGTTAATGTAAAACTATAATGTATGTTTTTTATCTTTTCCGTAAATTTTAAAAATATTGATGTTATTGGTGGAACTGTTTTAACAGGGGTTTTATAAGTTCGGTTACGGACCTTATTTAATAACTTTTTGTAATGTCTTTCGGGAAATTTTGTCCCTCTGATATAGTATAAGTATAGTACTATAAGTCATAAAGATTTAACTAGATTTTATAGTGGTAAGATACCACTTTTTAACTTTCGTAAAGGGGATTTCAGTCCTTGTTCTGTTTCCACGAGTGAGAGTGGTGATGACAAGTTGTATCAAAACCTTCAAAACCGGTGTCGTTAGTCTCGTCTTTTTATTTATTTTCCTTAGGTTTAACCTTTTCTTCATTTTGAGAGTGACAAACCTCTACTGTACTAGGAGATGTATTTTTGGGGAATTCTGAGGTGGCCTTTTAATGACCTTCATTAGTTACTTATATCATTTCAACGTCCTACATTTTAGTTGTGTGTCTTTAGGGAACGTAAGGATATGTGATTATTACTCTTTTATCTCTTTAATTCCTTTGTTAAGGTAAGTGATAACGTTGTTTTTCTTATTTTATGAATCCTTATATAGATAGATTTCTTTGATTTCTGGATATATCTCTTTTGATATTTTGTGACCACTTTCTTTATTTTTCTTCTGTGATTGTCTACCTCTTTATATGGTACAAGTACCTAGCCTTCTTAGTTATTTCACTTTTACTCATATGATGGGTTTCGTTAGATATCTAAGTTACGTTAGGGACAGTTCGATGGTTGCCATAAAAAGTGTCTCGATCTTGTTTATTAAAGTGTTAAACATACCTTTATGTTTTTTGGAGCTTATCAGTTTCGTTAGAACTCTTTCTTCTTACTTTGGCCTCCTTAGTTGGACGGGACGAAGTCCGAGATGATGTTTCGGTGTCAGTAATTCTTTCATACCAGGACCGTGTTTTTGTCTTTATATCTAGTCACCTTTCTTTATTTTTCGGGTCTCTATTCAGGTGTGTGGATACCTGTGGAATAGAAATTGTTTCCTCCGTTTTTATATGTTATCTCTTTTTTGTTAGAGAAATTGTCACCACGACCCTTTTGACCAGTTGACGAACATTTTCTTACTTTGATCTTGTGAAAGATTGTGGTATGTGTTTTTATTTGAGTTTTACCTAATTTCTAGATTTGCATTCTGGTTTTTGATATTTTGAGGATCTCCTCTTGTATCCGTTTCGTGAGACACTGTATTTAACGTCGTCCTAGGAGATACTGGGTGGAGGGTCTTATAACCCTTATTTTCGTTTTTATTTGTTTACCCCGGATTAATTTTAATTTTCGAAGACGTGTTGTTTCCTTTGGTATTCGTTCCACTTTTTTGTCGGAAGTCTTACCCTCTTTTATTATCGTTTACTTCGTTGACTGTTTGTTGATTAGAGTTTTTATATGTTCGTTGTGAACATCGAGTTAAGGTCTTTTTATTTGCTGGGTTAGTTTTTTACCCGGTTTCTTGATTTGTCTGTAAAGAGGTTTCTTCTGTATGTCTAACGATTGTTTGTGTCCTTTTCTACGAGTTGTAGTGAGTAATAGTCTCTTTACGTTTAGTTTTGGTGATACTTTATGGTAAAGTGCGGTCGGTCTTACCAACGATAGGTTTTCAGATATTCGTTATTTACGGTCTCTCCCATACCTCTTTTCCCTTGGAAGAATGTGACAACCACCCTTACGTTTCATCATGTCGGTGATACCTCTAGTCACACCGCTAAGGAAGTTTTTGACCTTTATCTTGACGGAATACTGGGTCATTAGGGTGACGACCCGTATATGTAGCTCCTTTGGTCTTAAGTTTCTCTATGCACATGTGGTTACGAGTAGTGTCGTGACAAATATTATAGGTCCTGTACCTTCGTTGGATCAACAGGTAGTCGTCTACTTACCTATTCTTTCGACACCATGTATATGTGTTGACTCATAATGAGTCGGTAATTTTCTTATATAAACTTAGTCAAGATTACTCCACCTACTTTGACCTCGGATAATATGTCTCACTTCATTCGGTCTTTCTTTTTGTGGTTATGTCATATGACAATGACGACGACGACGATTCAGTGGAGTCAGCACAGACTGAGACACGCTGGGGTATCTACCGTCGGGTGGTCCGAGGGGGCAGGGACCCTAAGAGGTCCGTTCTTGTGACGTCACCCAACGGTAAAGGAAGAGGTTACGTACTTTCATTTTTCACTTTCACTTTCACGAGTCAGCACAGGCTGAGACACGCTGGGGTATCTGTCTTCGGGTGGTTCGAGGGGGCAGGTACCCTAAAAAGGTCCGTTCTCATGACCTCACCCCATGGTAACGGAAGAGGCAATGTCATATGATTACGTATATATACCTTAAATCTTTCTACCATTGCTATTGGGACATACACTCTATCGTTTTCTCTGTGACTACATATCTTGTCAGAAAACCTGAGACACCCTCTCCCTCTCCCACCCAACTAAACCCTCTTACCATATCTTTGTACATATTATAGTATATACTTTACTTAGCGGTCAGGTCCAAGGTACGTCCTATGTCCTACGAACCCCGACCACGTGACCCTACTGGGCCTCCCTACCGTGCCCTCCCTCCACACTCCCCACAAGTCCTACCCCTTGTGTACATGTGGGCACTGTCTAAGTACAACTACATACCGTTCCGGTTATATTATAACATTTCATTAATCGGAGATTAATTTTATTTATTTCAATGTAATTTTTTTTTTGTGTCAATCACTTCCAAGTGAATTATACGGTTCGGGACCACTCGTTGACACCATATTTATACTTATATTATACCAAAGACATGACTCTCTTTAAAAGTGAAGTGTTTATATATTAAAAGATACGACTGTCTACATAAACTCCCTCTTTTAATACTGTACCTAGTTATACTGTTAAGAAAGGATACAGACACCAAGTATACTATTCCTCAGACGAACGTCACGTCCTCTGGACCCAAGCTAGAGACCCAACCCTTCTAGGGGACCTCCTCACATACCGTTAGGTGAGGTCACAAGAAAGGACCTCTTAGGGTACCTGTCTCTTCGGACCACTCGATGTCAGGTACCCCAGTGTATCTCAGTCCGTACTGACTCGCTGATTGTGTGTGTGTGTACGTGCACAACTGTCTTCATAGACTCCCTCTTCTAATACTGGTACCTAGTTTATACTATTAAAAAAGGATATGAGTATATAGTACAAGTATCGTGTTTACGTAAAAATATAGACAAGAGAGTAAAAAAATGGAGTCAAGAAGGAATGATAGTACTATATACCCTACTGTGCTTTATGATACTAAGTGTAAACATCCACTGTTTTCTTAAATTAGTCTCGACCAGAAACTATAAAGATGAAGATGAAGATGAAGTATCTGATTTTGTATTTTAGTCATAAAATCCTGACTTTCATAGGATTTTTGTGTACTTTGTGTGGTTATGAAATACCTATTTCATTGGCCCGTGGTCTCGTTAATTCACTAAAGACTCTCCCATCTTGTATCGAGTCGTGTCCCATGTGGACACTACAAATAAATACAAAGAACGTGGTTTTGTTTTTAGTTAGTAAAACAGTAAGGGTTTCGTTAATGGAACATACAATTCTACGGTTTACTTCGTAGTTTGAGAGGGAGAATAGGATCAACAAGGGACCGTCATGAGAGGGGGAACTTCCTCTATAAGAGGAGTAATTTACATCTATAAAGACGGTTGAGTACACGAATTCATCGTTAACACGTTAACACACACACACACACACACACACACACACACACACGACTCAGTGAAGTCAGTACAGGCTGTGAAACGGTGGGGTACCTGACATCGGACGGTCCGAGTAGTCAGGTACCCTAAGAGGTACGTTCTTACGATCTCGCCCAACGGTAAGGGAAGAAGAACTAAGTTCATAGCTTGGGCGTAGAGTGTGTAGAGGACGTAACGTCTTCCTAAGAAATGGCGACTCGGTGGCCCCTTCGGGATTCATCGTTGATTCACCACGCTTTAATTTTATAGAGGACGGTATATTTATTTGTTCTTTATAGTATCGGTAATCGCTAAAGACTGGAGGTTTACACTTACTCTCGAGAATTTGACTCTGGGCTGTCTACGACGGTCGGGAGTTTCACTGACGACTCCTCGACCCCCTTACGTTCTTCTTCGAATTTCTCTGACGGTACGGAGGTTCACTTGTTCCTTTGGTCTAGACCGGGTTATCTCGACTCCACGTATACTTTCCTTACTTAAGTTACTCGGTTCTCCAAACGTAGAAGAGTATGTGTTCAATTTAAGGAATTGAACTATAGGTTAGAAACTACAAGTCTGACGAACGAGGAAAACAACGTTTGAACATATATCGGACTGAGAGGAGGACGGAGGAACCTCGTCAAAGGAGTCTCGATGACTCTACACCAGTGGACGTGAGCCTCAGGATTGGTAAGGGTGGTTTATTTTGTTGAGAGATGAAGGTCCGACACTGATATAAAAAATCAGTTATCAACCCTAACTAACTGTTCTGAACACTCATTACCCTCAGAAAGGTCTTCTTAAACCTTCAGAAAGATGACGACACCCGTAGGGAAACCTCTTCAGTGTTTTCATCAAAGACCTTTGACCACCCCTTTTGGTGACTTGTCACAGTTATCCTGACTTGACGTCAAGACATAAGACCCGTACGTAAAAGAACAGATAGTAATTTCCCGAGTTGGTAGTCGGGGTCTACTTGTGAGGTACTACGATTCGAGACCCATCCTGACACGAGAAGTGTGAAAGTGGAGTGTCGAACCACATGTCTCCCTCTAGACCTAGAGTACCTCTTTTCTCGTCTTTTTTTAAGGAGTTCTTCTTTCCTTGAACCGGAGTGGACTTGGGTACCTTTCGAGTCTTAGGACTTCAAAAGTAAGTTAAAAAGGTAATCTAAATCTCTTCAGACTAGAAATATAAGTTTTGTTAAGACCTTTTATTACCTCGTCTGGTGTAACGTCCCTCGTGTCGTGTCCTCCTTTCACCCTAGAGTCCTACTTCGATTTTTTAGTCTTTGTTAAAATTCTGTAACTTTATATGTCTACTTTGTAAACCACAAACTCTATCAATTTCATCAAAATCTTTGAAATTTATTATAGAATAGATATTTAAGGGAATTGTTGTATATAAGTTGTTTGTATTTTAGTTGTGAAGTAAAAATAGAATCGGTTTGTATCTAAAGTCGCATCCATTAATTTATTCCCCAACAAGATAATAATAAGTTAAGTAACGACAACGGAAAAGAACATGGGAAAAGTGGGTTCTACGGACAATTAAACTTCTTTTTTACCACTTTTATGGATTTCTCCATTAAAATTTTATGGTAAATTATTGATTTTAATACTCCGACTTATAGTAGAGAGACGTTTCGGACATTAATTGGTGACTATATGTTGTTTCCTCTTATCAATCCCTGTAGTTTTATAAAAAACAAATTACTTGTCGACTTTCTTAGTATACATCTTAGTCGTCTCCACTTCGATTACAACCCCAGTCACACTCCTTTCGTCCTCTCTGAGGTAGAACTTCGGACAGCAGGTAGAATTTCTGATCTACACTTGACTCGGACTTGGGACGGGCTCTCACTTCTTTGACAACGATCACTTTTGGTCCAGAGGACCTCTGAAGGGAGGGACGTCTACTGTTTGTCCCTAACATCGACTCCAGTCCGACGGGACCAATCTAATTTGTACCTCTGTAAGGGGGAACTACATATTAGTAGCGGGGGATGGGGGGAATTGGTATGAACAAACAAGAGGATCGTGGATGAACAACATTTTGAGTTAGCATATGTTGTTTCTCCAACGATTGTACATTCGACAGTGTATCACCCCCCATATTTGGACCCGGGGAGTCTTTGTAGTCTCAGGAACAACCCTTGACTAAGGGGAACCTAGGCGACCGTATTATTTGATATGAAGTGACAGAACTCACAGGAGGATCCACACAAAATGTTGAGGTCTAAGGTGTTGTAAAGACCACGTAACGGACCCTTCGGGAGTCTCTCTGTCCGGTGGACTCGGAAGCGGAGGTCGAACGACCCCTTTCTTGGAGGTCCTCCCCTTCCGTAGAGAGGGAGGTCTGACCGAGAACAAAATCGTTGAACAGCTGAAAAACTTACTTTAGATTTTACTTTGTCAAAGTAATAGTGAATAGAAGTTGACTTTTAGTATCGTTCACCGGTACTTTGTTACATCCTAAACGGAGGAAAGTTCGTCGTTGTCAGGACTTAAAACGGTGGAGTGGTGAAAAAATTTTAATTAAAAATAACTTCATATCAACGAAATATTACGACACATTCAACAACGACATGTCGTTTCATTTAGTCAATATGTATTTGTATATAGGTGAAATAATAAAAACTAAAGTGAAATATTACTACATTTCTAAAAACAAGTACTGTTTACATAATGAGACAAGATCAAGACTGTTACTGTCTGGTTTTTTTTTTTTTTTTTTTCGTTACCTTTCTAGTCTTAGTCTTTAAACTACATACTACGTCCCTTGGATTTCGTCCACGAAACACTGTTGGATCTCCTCACCCTATCCTTCCCTTCACCTTCCCTCAAAGTCCTCCCTTCCATGTATACATATTGATACCGACTAAGTACGACTATATACCGTTTTAGGTAATGTTAAAACATTTCATTAAAAGGAGGTTAATTTTTATTTTATTTTAAAAATTTTTAGGTGTCCCTCACAAACGACATTATACAAGATAAAATTATGCAACGGAGGTCCTTCTATAAAATACATTTGCATTCCCAATTAAAGGAATAAGAAACGTTCGGTTCCTCCTTGGATTTTGTGTGAATATAACGAATTACTAAACGACTACAGGAATTGTAGATTGACATCCTATAAAGGTTCTTAACCCTCTCCGAAGGGAAAGGGTCTCGAGACAAAGGTCTCACTCTCCTCTTCGTCTGTTCTCTCTGTCTCGTGGTCCTGGTCTCGGTCTAGGTAACTGCGGAAGAGGATATTTCAGTCGAACTCGATCGTCAGGTTCCAAAATATTGTGAAGGACGATTAGATGAAGAATGAGAAAGTAAACCCGAAGGGTCCACCGAGTCACCATTTCTTGTACGGACGGTTACGTCCTCTGTACTCTGGGTCCAAGGTAGGGAGCCAACCCTTCTAGGGGATCTCCTCCCGTACCGTTGGGTGAGGTCATAAGAACGGACCTCTTAGGGCACCTGTCTCCTGGGACCGTCAGAGGTCAGGTAGTCCAACGATTCTCGGGTTATGCTGATTTTACTGAATCGGGAGAAAGTAAACGTTTGACTGATTAGCGGATTCAAGTCAAGTCAGCGAGTCAGTACAAGCTGAGAAACACTGGGGTACCTGACGTTGTGGAGTAGGAGGGACAGGTAGTGGTTGAGGACCTCAAATGAGTTTGAGTATAGGTAACCCAGACACTACGGTAGGTTGGTAGAATAGGAGACAGTAGGGGAAGAAGAGGGAGGAAGTTAGAAAGTGTCGTTGTCTCAGAATAGTTTACTCAGTGAAGAAACGTAGTCCACCGGTTTCATAACCTCAAAGTCGAAGTCTTAATCATGAAGGTTACTTCCGAGTCCTGACCAAAGGAAATCCTACCTGACCAACCTAGAGGAACGACAGGTCCTCTGAAAGTTCTCAGAAGAGGTTGTGGTGTCAAATTTTCGTAGTTAAGAAGTCACGAGTCAAAAGAAATATCAGGTTGAGAGTGTAGGTATGACCTGATGACCTTTTTGGTATCGAAACTGATCTACCTGAAACGACCATTTCATTACGGAGACGAAGAATTGTAGGACAGATCCAACCAGTATTTTCTCGTTCGCAGCAAATTAAAGTACCGACGTCAGTGGTAGATGTCACTAAACCCTCCGGTTTTTTTATTTCAGACAGTGAGAAAGGTGACAAAGGGGCAGATAAACGGTACTTCACTACCCTGGTCTACGGTACTATAAGCAATAGACTTCCAACTCAAAATGTGGTCGAAAAAGTGAGAGGAGAAAGTGAAAGTAGTTCTCCGAAAAATCAAGAAGAAGTGAAAGACGGTCTTTCGACCACAGTTGACGTATAGACTCCAATAACTATAAAGAGGGTCTTTAGAACTAAGGTCGAACACGAAGAAGGTCAGGTCGTAAAGAGTACTACATGAGACGTTTATTCAATTTATTCGTCCCACTGTTATATGTTGGAGCTACATGAGGAAAGGGTTAAACTTCGGTCAGACGATAAGGTACAGGTCAAGATTGACAAAGAAGAACTCGACGAATGTCAGTCGAACTAGTTAGTCGATCTTCGTGAAATTAGAGAGAAGACTCACCTGAAACCGGGTGACTATTTCCCTTTTTAATTGTCGACAAACCAGAACGAAAAGAAAGAGGGTTACGGAGTGGGATCTGTATAGAACCGATACAGGGTCCATCACCATTAAAAAATTTTCTTCTTTTGGGGTCTCCATCAATGTCGTATGTCGGTCCTCACTCTTCATTACTACATTGAATAAACTAGGTTTTTTGACGGACTATAAGACCGAAAAGTCTGACTACTAGTCAATCCTTTAATGAAACTTTCTCTACTCAAATAAAATTTAGAACATACATTTTTAAATAGGATATTTCTAAATAGTTTATGATCTTATGTAACAGGACATTTACCTTCTTTCGGAAAATTTATTAATTTACGTGACATGATTGTAATGTCAGTGGTTTTGTTTGAACGTTTATATTGAATGTATACTTACTGGTTTGTTCACCACTGAAGAGAGTTTCAGGACGTCACAAGTGTTTTATTTTCTAAAGGGTAATTTACCTTCGGGTTCCTATTGTTCCAATATCATTAAGTTTTTACTTTTAGTCTATTTCCAACAGGGGAAGGTAGTGATTTCTTCTTTGATCGAGTTCCTGGACTCTTTCTCGGGTAAAGTCTCTTAAATCCTCCCTCCTGAAGGAGGGTCAGTGGAGGTCCATGTCAACGGAGACAACGAAAAAAAAGGTTAGTATAAGTCTTTATTACCTTACTACATACGCGTCGTTCCTTTCCTCTAAGCTTTGTCTTGTTATCCACACCTAAGTCACTTCCTACCCTCTGTCCCTGAAGTAATTTGACTGGGTTTCGGGTCGTAATTCTGGACTTGTCCTTTACGGTAAGTTACTAGTACTCTAAGATTTATCGTCCCTTAATATATGTAGACTGGACAGAGAATTCTTTGGACATACGTTTTTTTTTTTCTTTTTTCTTTCTTTCTTTGGACATACGTCCAGTCCTTCGTTGTCAATCTTGACTCGTACATCGTTGTCTGACCAAGGTTTATCCTTTTCCTCATGCAGTTCCGACATATAACAGTGGGACGAATAAATTGAAGATACGTCTCATGTAGTACTCTTTACGACCCGACCTTCTTCGTGTTCGACCTTAGTTCTAACGACCCTCCTTATAGTTATTGGAGTATATACGTCTACTGTGGTGGGAATACCGTCTTTCACTTCTCCTTGATTTTTCGGAGAACTATTCTCACTTTCTCCTCTCACTTTTTCAACCGAATTTCGAGTTGTAAGTCCTTTGATTCTAGTACCGTAGACCAGGGTAGTGAAGTAACCTTTATCTACTCCTGTCACATCTTTGTCACAGTCTGAAATAAAACCCCCCCCAAGGTTTTAGTATCGTCTACCACTAACGTCGGTACTTTAATTTTCTGTGAATGAGGAACCTTCCTTTCAATACTGGTTTGATCTATCGTATAAGTTTTCGTCTCTGTAATGAAACGGTTGATTCCAGGCAGATCAGTTCCGATAGCAAAAAGGTGGCCAGTACATATTTACACTCTCAACCTGCCACTTCTTTCGACCCTCGACTTCTTACCTACGAAAACTTGACACCACAACCTCTTCTGAGAACTCTCAGGGAAGCTGACTTTCCTCTAGGTTGGTCAGGTAGGATTTCCTCTAGTCAGGACCCACAAGTAACCTTCCTAACTACAACTTCGACTTTGAGGTTATGAAACCGGTGGACTACGTTTCTCAACTGAGTAACCTTTTCTGGGATTCCGACCCTCCCTAAACCCCGTCCTCTTCATCCCCTACTGTCTCCTACTCTACCGACCTACCGTAGTGGCTGAGCTACTTGTACCCAAACCCATCTGAGACCCTCAACCACTACCTGTCCCTCCGGACCGCACGACGCTAAGTACCCCAGTGTTTCTCAGTCTGTGTTGACTCGCTTACTTGACTTGACTTGACTATATGTAATGATCTAGTTATTACTGGTACGAACTTACTCCGTATAAGACATTCCTTTAATAGTATAACTAAAAAAAGATTCAACCGATTACGCCAATGAAGATTTGAGAAAAGAAAAAAAAAAATTAAAAGAAAAATAAAATAAAATGAAATGTTATGACATAACCAAAACGGTATGTAACTGTACTTAGACGGTGTCCACATGTACTCAAGGGTAAGGACTTTGGGGGAGGGACGAGGGTGGGGTATAGTAGAGAGACCTAGTAGGGGCACGTGGTCGGGGTTCGTAGGACATAGGACATAACTTGTATCTGACCACTAAGTAGTGAATGTACTATCATATGTACAAAGTCACGGTAAGAGGGTTTAATAGGGTGGGAGAGGGAGAGGGAGAGGGAGTCTCAGGTTTTCAGGTAAGATATGTAGACACAGAGAAAAAGACAGAACGTATGTCCCAATAGTAATGGTAGAAAGATTTAAGGTATATATACACAATCATATGACATAACCACAAAAAGAAAGACCGAATGAAGTGTGACATATTAGCCAAGGTCAAAGTAGGTAGAGTAATCTTGACTAAGTTTACATAAGACAAATTACCGACTCATTATGAGGTAACACATATACATGGTGTCGAAAGAATAGGTAAGTAGACGACTACCTGTAGATCCAACAAAGGTACAGGACCGATAATATTTGTCACGACGTTACTTGTAACCCCATGTACACAGAGAAAGGTAAGACCAAAGGAACCACACATACGGGTCGTCACCCTAACGATCCAGTATACCGTCGACATAAACGTTAAAAAATTCCTTAGAAGTGTGACAAAAGGTATCACCGACATGATCAAACGGAAGGGTGGTTGTCCCATTCTCCCAAGGGAAAAGAGGTGTGGGAGAGGTCGTAAATAACGAACGTCTAAAAACCTAGTGTCGGTAAGACTCACGACACTTTACCATGGAGTAACACCAGAACTAAACGTAAAGAGACTATTACTCACTACAACTGGTAGAAAAGTACACAAACAATCGGTAGACGTACGGAAGAAACCTCTTTACAGATAAATCAAGAAACCGGGTAAAAAAACTAACCCAGTAAATAAAAAGACCTTAACTCAACGTATTCAACGAACATATAAAAACTCTAATCAACAAACAGTCAACGAAGTAAACGATAATAAAAGAGGGTAAGTCTTCCGACAGAAAAGTGGAACGAATATTAAAGGAAACAACACGTCTTCGAAAATTAAATTTAATCTAGGGTAAACAAATAAAAACGAAAATAAAGGTCTTAAGACCCTCCACCTAGTATCTCCTAAGACGACACTAAATACAGCCTCTCACAAACGGATACAAGAGGAGATCCTCAAAATATCAAAGACCAGAATGCAAATCTAGAAATTAGGTAAAACTCAAATAAAAACACATACCACAATCTTTCACTAGATCAAAGCAAGAAAATGTTCACTAACTGGTCAAAAGGGTCGTGGTGAACAATTTCTCTAACAGAAATGAGGTAACATATAAGAACGGCGCAAACAGTTTCTATTCCACAGGTATCCACACACCTAAATAGAGACCCGAAAGAACAAGGTAACTAGATATAAAGACAGAAACACGGTCCTGGTATGACAGAACTACTGACACCGGAACATCATCTCGGACTTCAGTCCGTTCAACTAAGGAGGTCAAGGTAAGAAGAAAGAGTTCTAACGAAACCGATAAGCTCCAAAAAACATAAAGGTATGTTTAGAACTTTAATAAACAAGATTAAGACACTTTTTATGTCGACCATCGAACTATCCCTAACGTAACTCAGACATCTAACGAAACCCATCATATGAGTAAAAGTGATACAATTAAGAAGGTCACGTACTTGTACCATATAAAGAGGTAGATGATCACAGGAGAAACTAAAGATTTTTATACCTTACGAAGTGCTTAAGTATTCCTTTTTAATTCTCGACACTTCTAGGTCGATGTTTTACAGAATGGGGAGTGAACAAACGTCCTTATTACTGTTAATCTTTTAAAAGTATGGGTAGTATAGGACAGTCCAAGAGAACTAATTGAAACGGATTAAATTTTAGTAAGGATAAGATTTCTACTTCTTTGACCCAGAATCTTTAAATTATGAACCCGGTTCCTGTACCACAGACGTCGGTCATCTCGACTCCGACTTAAGGAGACTCCGGACATACGAAGGGAGATTCATTTGGGACTAAGACCCTTTCTAACTTCCGTCCTCCTCTTTCCCCGTTGTCTCCTACTCTACCAACCTACGGTAGTAACCGAGTTATTGTACTCAGACTCATTTGAGGACCTCTATTACTTCCTGTCCCTTCTGACGTCAGGTACCCCAACGTTTCTCAGTCTGTGTTGAATCGTTGACCTGTGTTGAATCGTTGACTTTTGTTGTATCGTTCGTAAGTCAAATTCGTTCCACTGGTTGTACATGACACATGGTATTAAGTCATAAGACACTAAACGGTATTAGTCACTACAAATTTTATTTGTGACTCAATTATTAATGTCGTAGTCAACTAATTTTATTCTTAGTCTTTACAACCAAAACGTTGGAAACCATGAACTTATTCGGGTCCAGCGTTACTTTCAAAATGGGTCCTGTTTCTCGACACTAAACGATGGACTTAGTATATCACATGGGAGACTTTCTCGGTTTTATGAAATAAAACCTAAATTTTTTTCTTTTTCGACTCAACGAGAGAAATGTCATTAATAAAATAATGAGAAGGGACGAGGAGGGAGGTAGACCCTTCAGAAGACAACTAGTAAATAGAAAGACATCTTACTTTCTTAGTATCTATAAAATCTCCGTCCTCGTAGAGTCTTTTGGTGATCAGAGTAAGAAGGAAATAAAAATCCTTAAAGATTGAATCACTCCACCTAACCGTGGTTGTATAGTCATGTTCTAGGATAGAATCCCAGATCCAAAGGGTTGTGGGTCAAGTTCTTAAAGAGGGTAGTCTCTCTAAAGGATACCCACATGTCCTTGAAGGAAAGGAACATCAAGTCAGTCATTTCTTAGACGGACGTTACGTCCTTTGGACCCAAACTAAGGACCCAGTCCTTCTAGGGGGCCCTTCCTTTACCGTTGGGTGAGGTCATAAGAACGGACCTATTAAGGTACCTGTCTCCTTTGGGTCATCCAATGTCACGTATCAGCGTTCTCGACCGTACTGAATCGTTGATTTGGTGGTTCCCACAGGTCCTCCTGTAGTTGTACTTCAGGAGGTGTCAGTTTCGAACCCGTCTTACCATTCAACTTTCAAACGGATACTTTCAAACGGATCTTTTACAACGGATACAGAATTTACATGTCGAACCACTTAATGGTACACTTGTATATGACACGTCGGTCGTATGTCCAGTTCTTTTTCTTAATTTGTCCTGGGTCTTCACGGAAATATAGGGGAGATGAGTGATGAATGGGTCTGGACTTTACGTAACAAAGTACGGTATCCAATCAAAACGGACAAACGTTAGAAATTTATTCACCTTAGTATTTAAAAGAAAAAACATAGGTAGAAAAAGGTAAACTATTAAGTAAACACTCAAGTCCGTTTAAGAAACGGTAGACTCGAAGGTCCCGGGCTCAAATAAAGTACAACAATGTTCATTATCATCGTTCTAAAACGAAACACTAAACACGAAACTTATTGATAAGACGTCAAATAAAAAACGTAACATAATAATACCTATAATCTACAAGATCTAACCATAATAAAACTTACCACAGTAATAATTTTAAGAAAAAAGAAAGTTCTAGATTATTGATTGTAGTTTCCAGACAGATCAGTTCCGATGCCAAAAAGTTCACCAGTACATATCTACACTCTCAACCTGACACTTCTTTCGACTCGTGACTTCTTAACTACGAAAACTTGACGTCACAACCTCTTCTGAGAACTCTCAGGGAACCTGACGTTCTTCTAGGTTGGTCAGGTAAGACTTCTAGTCGGGACCCTAAAGAAACCTCCCTTACTACGACTCCGACTTTGACGTCATGAAACCGGTGACGTACGCTTCTCAACTGAGTAACCTTTTCTGAGACTACGACCCTCCCTAACCCCCGTCCTCCTCTTCCCCCGCTGTCTCCTACTCTACCGACCTACCGTAGTGACTGAGTTACCTGCACTCAAACTCACTTGAGGCCCTCAACCACTACCTGTCCCTCCGGACCGTACGACACTAAGTACCCCAGCGTTTCTCAGCCTGTGCTGACTCACTGACTTGACTTGACTTGAAATTGTAGAGAAAGATATGATGAAAGACAAAATTTAGGTAAAAATGACCTCATATCAACGAAATGTTACAACACAATCAGAGATGATATGTCGTTTTACTTAGTCGGGATCAATATGTACGTAGGTGAAGGAAAACGTAAAGGAGGGGTAAATCCAGTGGTGTCTCGTAATTGATCTTAAGGGACACGATATGTCCTCCAAGAGATACGATAGTAAAAAAAATTCTAAATAAATAAAAATAAAACCGATACGACCTAGAAGTAACGACACGTTCCCGAAAAAGATCAACGTCACTCACCTTTGATGAGAAGTCGACACCACGAGTTCCGAAGAGTTACACCACGTACCCGAAATTCCGTACACCCGAAGGCATCAACACCGTATGTCCGAATCAACGCAGAGTCGTACACCCCAGAAGGACCTCATCCCTGACTGGGTACAGGAGATGGAACCGTCCGTCTAACAGTTGGTAACCTGGTGGTCTCTTCAGGTTAATAGATTAAAAATGTGTCATAGTTATCACATATACACAGGTAGGGTTAAAGGGTCAGGAGGATTGGGGATATGGGAATAGGGGGAACCATAAGTATATAAACAAGAGATGAAGACACGAAGATAAAGACGAAACGTTTATCCTATTAGATATGGTAAAAAGATCAAGGTGTATATGCACAATTATATACTATGAACAAAAGAAGAAAGACTGAATGGAGTGAGACATACTGTATGAGATTCAGGTAGGTGTTGACATGATTACTAGGTCGAGACAAGGAAAAATACCGACTCATGGAGTACGCTTCTCAACTGAGTAACCTTTTCTGAGACTACGACCCTCCCTAACCCCCGTCCTCCTCTTCCCCTGTTGTCTCCTACTCTACCGGCCTACCGTAGTGACTGAGTTACCTGTACTCAGACTCACTTGAGGTCCTCAAACACTACCTGTCCCTCCGGACCGCACGACGCTAAGTACCCCAGCGTTTCTCAGCCTGTGCTGACTCGCTGACTTGACTTGACTTGACTTGACTTGACGTATAAAGTAACATATACGTGGTGTAGACGCAATAGGTAAGGAGATAACCACCTGAAAATCCAACGAAGACACAGGACTGATAACATTTATCGCGACAATACTTGTAACCTCGTGTACATAGAAAAATTTAATACTATAAGAGACCCATTATACGAGTCTTCACCCTAACGACCTAGTATCCCTTCAAGATAAAAGTCCAAAAATTCCTTGAGGTAAGACAAAAGGTATCACCAACATAGTTTAATGAGAGGGTGGTTGTTAAAAATTCATACCGAAAAGCCGAAAAGGTTACATGACGTAAAGACAAGTCATGTCTGACTGTTCACCTTAACAACCTATCCGTACACAAGTGAAATTCATATACATACACACGAGTCAACGAGTCAGTACAGGTTAAGAAACACTACGATACCTGGGTGGTACTAGGAGACGGGTACCCTAAAAGGTATCCGTTCTTATGAACTCACCTAACGGTAATTATTTGTGACGGTTTATTAACCGTTTTACTAACTTGGTTAAATACCAAATGAAACTCTCACGGTCAAGGAAGTGAAAGAACAGTTGTGCATCATATTAGAAAAAGGTAAAATTAGTAAGACTACCCATATATTATTATGAAGTAACTGCAAAGTTAAACGTAAAGACACTTCTAACAAATTGTTACACCTCGTGAAAAAGTCTACAGGTGATCGTCATAGTTTAGAAAACACTTTCCGAACATATAAACCTTTACTTGGGTATCAACCGAGAGAGATATATTTGTATGTCTATACATGTATTAATATAACACGTTCACATATCCTTTAAACCATCATACATAAAACTTATCCAACTCTCATTTTACGACTGGGTCACAAGATTTCTAGACTTATGAATCATACGTAACGGAATTTTGATCCACTAAAAGGACGTACTGGTACTATGGTTGAATTTATGTTTGTCCTTTAATTATAACTACGTAAACCTGGTAGATTAAGAATAGAGACAGAAATTGGTCATGTAGGGTTTCTATAAGGAATAAAGGTCAAGGAATCTTAGTGTAGGACGTTGATCAACAGGACAGAGGAATCAGTGTAAGTCAGACCTTCTCAAGGAGTCAGAAAGGAACTAAAGGTCCTGGGACGGTGAGAACTTCTCATATCAGACCCATAAACATTTTGCAGGGAGTCAAACTCAAACAGACTACAAAGGAGTACTAACCTAAGTCCAACACAGAGAAACTGTCCTTACAATGTTTTATTACAAAAAAACAAATGACGTAGGACACTCCACTGTCAAAGTTAGACAAGTAATGCCTACGATAAACGAAACTAATGAACCAATCCAATCATAAACAGTCGGAGAAGAGTAGTTGTACCTACCCGATACTAAAAAGTTTATTCCATCGAGGGGGGTGGACGAGGTACACTCACGGGAAGAATGGAGAGAACCGATACTATGAGATAGGACCGCACAGGGTGTCACCCTCACGAAAGAAGTGGGATGGAGTACGATTCAGGGGAGAGGTCCAACAGAGTATGAGACGGAGACACGGAAGTAGGGGTTGGGTTTGGTTCTATCGAGTTATTTGTTTATAAAAATTTTTAATTAGTTCGAAGTTGTTATTTTAATGTTTCGTTAAAAAATTTACACGTATGGTACTCTGAAGGGAGCACTAGGTCACCGATTCTGAGGTACGAGGGTTACGTCCGCCGGGTCCAAACTAGGGACCAGTCCCTTGATCTAAGGCGTACGGAGTTGATTTCTAGAGTGTGAGTGTAAAGTGTTAATTCTGGGACAACTCGAGAAAATTACCTGGCCTTCGGCCACCAGGTCTCAACTGACTATTCTTTCATTTCCTCTCTCTTTCTGCGACTATAAGGAACCAAATACGTCTTTCGGTTATTTCGGGGACTGTTTCCCGAACGAGACAAGTACCTCCGGAGTCCGCGGGAGAGTTACCCCACTTCCGTGTCTCAGGGAAGAAATCTCCCAGAATCTTCGGACCCGTCCTTTCACTTGAGTCTCTCGGAGACGCAAAGGTCCCCTAGTTGGACTTTCTCTCTCTCTCTCTGTGCCCCTGGTTTCGAGACTACCTTGTTTCCACAAAATTAGTTGTACCACACCCGTATATAGGACATCAATAAGAGTCGTTTCTATTTCTAATTTTAAGGTCTGAATGTTTTGTGTCACTAGGTATAATTTCTCTCTCTCTCTCAACATTTATGTGAAAATGGAATACCAAGTGTTCTTCCTTCTTCCATGAATAGTGGTATAGGGGCACAGAAAGAAAGAGAAAGAGTCCGATAAAGAAACCTCGTGTCTCCGAGAGACTCAAGCGAAAGAACGGGCCCGAAGATTCTGGAAGAGCTCTTCCACGAGACGTGGAAGTGAGGTATCCTCCCATGGACTCCGGAGGTACTTGTCTCGTTCGGGGTACGGTCCCCGAAATAACCGAAAGACGTATTTGGTTCCTTATAGTCGGAGAAAGAGAGAGGAAATGAAAGAATATCCAACTGACACCTAGTGGTCCAAGACCAGGTAATGTCCTGGAGTTGTTCTGGGCTGTGTCGGTTTATTTAAAAAATTTTCACATATAGAACATTACTATTAAGTGTTTCTTTCTTTTTACTTTCACGTTCCTCATCTACTTTTTTCACTATACCGTATTAATAAGTAGTCCCTAAGTGTGAAGTACTTTTTACGATTTAAAGTTTTTGTCACTATTAACCGTTTCAAGACCCTTTGGGTCATGACATTCTAAGATTCTTTTTACATTTTCATGTGGGCGAAACCTTTTTCTGTCCATGTGTATTCTAGATATACTACAGACCCCTGGTACCCAACTTCACTGTCGATCTTTCTGTCTTGACGGACAAAGGGTCCGATCACCGTAGGTGACCGGACTGGACAAGACCTGGGGTGTCTTCCCGTTCAATTCTTCAAATCCCTCTTCGTGTCAGAGAAATTAAAAGTCAAAAGTGTAAACTTGTACTCTGAGAGTCGAAGGGGACTTATCTCGTGGATATGACCCCCACCACACTCAGACCAAATGTAATGGGTGGGGCGGGGGCGGAGGGGTTTGGAGGGTACTCACATACGAAAAGGTCCTCCCAAAATTCGACATGAATCCCCTTGGAAGACGTCTCAAGTCTCAAGTGACACGTTGGAGTCGTAATCGGTTACTACCGAAACAGGGACGGAGTGAGTAAAGGAAGGAATAACTAATTAGGGTGTTGGTAACAATTACGTTCAAACACACGGGTTACGTGTCACTCCGATTTGTTTGTCTTTCCGACCCTAAACCTCGTTTCTTTCTAAATAACGTTGAACTCCACCAAGTATAGGATTTTTCGGAACTCGAGGGATTTCCCAAAACCGTTTCGGAAATAAATTTCCCGTCCACACCACCCCGTCCCCCGTCCTACGGTAGACGTCCCATACACTAGTCGGAACACGTCTCAAGAGGCTGACCGACTACTACTCCATCGTCTCACCACAGTGTCCCCAATTATAATAGTCAGGAATCCGAGGTCGCCCGGACCCCGACACATACACGAATACCAGTAGTTAGACAAAGGGGTGAACAACCATTCCCCCTAAGTGTAGACGTTTTGCTGAGTCTTTTACACGTAGTTTATGATCATAGATCCATTGAGTCTCTCCTCGATTTCGTCTCCTATGTTCCCTTCCGAGGTCTCCCAGGACGAGTCAATATAGTATTTGTCCGTGTAGGGTCTGTCTTCCAGACGTGAAGGGAGGAAGAAGTTTCTTTGGGAGGTTATCTTAGGTTCTCTTAGTCTTAGACAGGAAAATGAGAAATATGAATTTTACTATTTTGTAAAATTTATGTTCATTCCGTAGTTCTGATCGGGTTGGGATACATGACTTTGATAATGTTTGACTTTTTTCGGAGTCTCAGACACAACTCTCCGGTCAGTGTGGAGACGTCCTTCGACCGAGTTCTAGTTTAAGGTCCGTCGAAGAGACGACCTACACCCTCACACATGTCATCCATTGAACTTTAGTTTCCTGTCTCATTTCCAATTACTACACCGTTTTTTGTAGATCGTCTTACAACTTCGTAATAACTGAGTCATCACAGATCGAGACACTGGGGTACTTGACATCTGGCGGTCCAAGGAGACAGGTACCCTATGAGGTCCGTTCTTATGACCTCACCCAACGGTATGGGGGGAGGTCCCCTAGAAGGACTAGATCCCAAACTTGGGTCCAGAACACGTAACGTCTGTCTAAGAAATGGTGGACTCGGTGGACCCTTCGGGTCTCCTGAAACCTCCATCCAACGTTCAGTTCTCGAGTAAATTGGTAAGTTTAGTTTCACTTGTTAGGTAGAATGTGGTTGCACCGACTCCTTCTCTTTATTTTTGGGTGGACTGTACAGTAGTATTTTAAAAGGTCTGATTTCTTCCGAAGAAACTTTCTCATATAGTTGTACAACTCCTTTTTCCTTTAATTTATTGACTTAAAATAGTTGTATTTTTTCCCATCACGGACCTCCATAATAATGGACAGTTCTCTCTAACACCGAACCTCGTTCTTCACCCTAAAAGGAATTTTGGATGTCTTTCACTGAAATTTTTGGAGTTTCTTTATGAGGTTTCCTAGTAAAGAAATGTTTCCGTCTAAGACAAGGGACCTTGATTTTAGAGCACAAGAAACCAACTCTAGAACCCTCCAACCTGTTTTAGAGAAGTAGACACCTCTCCTCTAATGTCTGAGAGGTGTTTCTAGATGGGTGGACACTAATTTCAGGTCGAAGGTCCGTACCTTAGAATCCATCGACCACTAAGGGAACCTCGTACACGAAGGACTAGGAACAGGTTCCCACGACGAAGGAGACTCTGTCCTTCCGGGGTGTAAGGAAGGGATCTAGAAGGGGAACTCCCTTCCGACAGGAGGAAAGGAGGATTGGACTT
This sequence comes from Capra ibex, assembly GCA_006410555.1. NCBI lineage: Eukaryota > Metazoa > Chordata > Mammalia > Artiodactyla > Bovidae > Capra > Capra ibex. Next base: position 27,084,615 of record SJYO01004576.1, read on the forward strand.
TAAAGGGAACCCAGACTTTCTCGACCACAATTTTAGTTTTTTTCTTTCGGAGAGAAAAGGTGTGTTGAGTTTAAGTTCAGGGGTGAAACACCACCACCACCAAATCAGTGAATCAACACAGGCTGAGAACACTGGGGTACTTGACATCGGACGGTCCGAGGAGACAGGTACCTTAAGAGGTCCGTTCTCAAGGGTGAAATCAATCTTGGTTAAAAACCTTTCGAGACCCAGGGTAACGTCCAGGACTCTTACTTTTTTGGAACACTTCTTGGAGTGGAGATTCGCACCGAGGTTTCCTGAGAGGGGAAGTAACAGACTTCCCAAATGTCTGTAAGACGCTAGTCCGTAACTTTCGTCAATTTTGGTCGACGGGTCAGAATAAGGGTTTCTGAGTAAGATCCCGTCCTCGAAACTTAACCTCTCCTTCACCCAATAGGAAAGTAAATACAGGTGACTACACCATCTCTTCAATTAGGAAGACTATGGACCGCTTCACCGAACTAGTTTGGTTGGAACGGTGTCTATTGTCACAAAGTTGGATCTCTTTAATAGGTGTTCTTTTGTTGAGTGTCTTCAGTGACGTCTCAGTGAATTTAACCGTACAGGATCTCTCCTATCTCACTACCCCACTGTGTTCTCCACCTAAGAGACTATCACTTCAAAAGGTGGTCAAGGGACTCACTAAAGTGAACACAAGTGAAGTATGGAATAGTTATAATATCAAAAGACTTGTCAAAATAATGTGTTTTATCAAATGAGTAAATACAACAAGAAACGTAATAAATCTATTCATCGTAATTTTTTTTAAAAAAAATTGTCAAAACAGACGTGTCCCTAAAAAAAGTAATACCAAGTGTCCGGAGAGAACAACACCACATACTCGAATAAACAGGGTATCGTACATCCTAGAATCAAGGGGGAAGTCCCGAGTTTGGACGTAGGGGACGTAACCGTCCATCTAAGAATTGGTGACCTGGTGGTCTCTACAGGGTTAATCGTCGTTTAAAATTAAGTTCTTTAGTTAGATGAAAGGGGATTTTTTATGCTATAAAAGACACTCTCTAGTCGGTGGTCTTAGTAAACTTTACAGGTTTGTGAGAAGGGAAAAATTTACAAAAAATCACACTTCTCGAGGTCCCACGGGGGTCCGAAGAGGAGTCTACGTACTCAGGAGGAGTTTCCTGGACCTCCTAGGTTTTCTGGTAAGTGGGTCGGGAGTCGGGTTCTTAAGTTCCGGTTCAGGTCCCGTCACTCCTTTTGTGATGAGAAGTGAACAGGACTCGAGCGAGTAACCCTCGTCAGTGAAACTCGGACTAGTGAGGTAAGGGGAGTGTGACCCTCGGGGACGTGTCTCCTACGTACTGAATCTCGACCGAACTCCTTCCTCAGGGACTTACGAGGTGGACGTGAGTTATTTACTCTACTTCTCGGGTAATCTTTCGTGACACACGTTTTTAAGAGATGTTTGTTAATTCAAGTCAACAGTGAGTCATGACAGGCTTAGAAACACTGGGGTGCTTGGCGTCGTGTGGTCCGGAGGGACAGGTAGTGGTTGAGGACCTCAGATGGGTTTGAGTACAGGCAACTCAACCACTACGGTAGGTTGGTTGAATAGGAGACAGTAGGAGAAGAGGAGGGTGGAAGTTAGAAAGGGTCGTAGTCAGAGAAAAGTTTACTGAGACAAGAAACGTAGTTCACCGGCTTCATAACCTCAAAGTGGAAGTCATAGTCAGAAAGATCACTTTTAAGGCCTGACTAAAGGAAATCCTATCTCACCAACCTAGAGGAACGTGAGAGAGAGTTCAAAAGAGGTTGTAGTGTAAAGTTTTCGTAGTTAAGAAACCGTGAGTCTAAAGAAGTTTCAGGTTGAGAGTGTAGGTATGTACTGGTAACCTTTTTGGTATCGGAACTGATCTGTCTTGAAACAACCGTTTCATTACAGAGACGAAAAATTATACGACAGATCCAACCAGTATTGAAGGAAGGTTCCTCACAGAAAATTAAAGTACCGACTTCAGTGGTAGACGTCACTAAAACCTCGGGGGTTTTTATCAGATTGTGAAAAAAGGGGTAGCTAAACGGTACTTCACTACCTTGACCAATGTGAGTAGAGTGTACGATCGTTTCATTACGAATTTTAAGAGGTTCGGTCCTAAGTCGTTATGCACTTGACACTTGAGGGTCTACAAGTTTGACCAAAATCTTTTCATCTTCTTGGTCTCTATTCTAAGGGTTGTAGACGACCTAGTAGTTTTTTCGTTCCCTTAAGGTCTTTTTATAGATAAAGACGAAATAACTGATACGGTTTCGGAAACTGACACACCTAGTGTTAGTTGACACCTTTTAAGAAGTTCTCTACCCTTATGGTCTGGTGGACTGGACAGACAACTCTTTAGACATACGTCCAGTCCTTCGTTGTCCATCTTGACCTGTACCTTGTTGTCTGACCAAGGTTTATCCTTTTCCTCATGTAGTTCCGACATTTAACAGTAGGACCAATAAATTGAATATACGTCTCATGTAGTACTCTTTGGGACCTGACCTTCATCGTGTTCAACCTTAGTTCCAACGACCCTCTTTATAGTTATTGGAGTCTATAAGTCTTCTGTGTTGGGCATACCGTCTTTCACTTCTCCTCGATTTTTCGGAGAACTACTTTCACTTTCTCCTCTCGCTTTTTCAACCGAATTTCGAGTTGTAAGTCTTTTACTTCTAGTACCGTAGGCCAGGGTAGTGAAGTACCCTTTATCTACCCCTTTGTCACCTTTGTCACAGTCTGAAATAAAAACCCCCCCGAGGTTTTAGTGACGTCTACCACTCACGTCGGTACTTTAATTTTCTACGAATGAGGAACCTTCCTTTCAATACTGGTTGGATCTATCGTATAAGTTTTCGTCTCTGTAATGAAACGGTTGTTTCCAGGTAGATCAGTTCCGATACCAAAAAGGTCACCAGCACATACCTACACTCTCAACCTGACACTTCTTTCGACTCGTGACTACTTAACTACGAAAACTTGACACCACAACCTCTTCTGAGAACTCTCAGGGAACCTGATGTTCCTCTAGGTTGGTCAGGTAAGATTTCCTCTAGTCAGGACCCACAAGTAACCTTCCTGACTACGATGTCGACTTTGAGGTCATGAAACCGGTGGAGTACTCTTCTCAACTGAGTAACCTTTTCTGAGACTACGACCCTCCCTAATCCCCGTCCTCCTTTCCCCCTGTTGTCTCCTACTCTACCGACCTACCGTAGTGGCTGAGTTACCTGCACTCAAATTCACTTGAGGCCTTCAACCACTACTTGTCCCTTCGGACCGCACGACGTTAAGTACCCCAGAGTTTCTCAGTCTGTGCTGACTCACTGACTTGACTTAACTTGACTACCTTGACCTACGGTACTAGAATGAAAAGACTTACAACTCGAAATTCGGTTGACAAAGTGAGAGGAGAAAGTGAAAACAGTTCTCCGAGAAATCAAGAAGAAGTGAAAGACGGTAATTCCCACCACAGTAGACGTATAGACTCCAATAACTATACGTTGGAACTAAGGTCGAACACCAAGGAGGTCGGGTCGCAAAGAGTACTACATGAAACGTATATTCAATTTATTGGTCCCACTGTTATATGTCGGAACTACGTGAGGAAAAGGATAAACCTTGGTCAGACAACAAGGTACAGGTCAAGATGGACAACGAAGGACTGGACGTATATCCAAAGAGTTCTCCGTCCAGTTCATAAAGGTAGTAAACTTGTTAAAAGGTGTCTAAGAACACTAGGTGTGTCAGTTTCCGAAACCGTATCAGTTATTTCGTCTTTATCTACAAAAAGACCTTGAGAGAACGAAAAAACTACTAGGTCGTCTGCAACCGTTAAACTAGAGACCCAGGAGACGGAAAAGATTTTGGTCGAACTTATAGACCTTCAAGTACCAAGTGCATAACGACTCTAGACCGAACCTCTTAAAACTCGTAATGAAATGATCGCACACTCTACTCACGTTAACACGTCATCAAACTCGTAAGAAAGTGTAACTGAAAGAAACCCTAACCTTACTTTTGACTGGAAAAGGTCAAAAAAATTGAAATTAAAAATTAAATTAAACAAAAAGAAAATTAAAATTTAAAAGATTATATATAAAAAATTAATCTTTTTAAAATTAAATTAAATTAAAAATTAACGATGTTTGGTAATTGTTCGGTTGATGTCTATTACTTAGTAGTAACGTAGGGACCTTATTTAGGGTGAATTAGTACCGTATACTAGGTAAGTCACGTAAAAAAAATAAACCGGTCTCAATCCACGGGAAGAGTACCGTCCATTTCTTTCAGAATTACTAAAAATGTAAGATTCCTCAAGAGTCTGTGTGTCACTACACAGATCCCCTTCTTAAAGTAATTGAGTATGAGATTAAAAGAGTTAAACCTTCTTGACCTAGTAGAAAGTTTCGGAGTCACTAGACTGGGTTACCACATAGTACTTCATACCCCTGGTGCACCCGAATCCCTGACCATGAAGACGAATACCTGTTTGTCGGTAGGATCGTCGGGGTCTCACCCGTGGTACATTCAAGATAGACTAGAGTTTTGCCACAGAACAAGGTGCTTTATGACTTCCTTTATTAAAAAAAAGACGGTTAACGAGAAAACGTTCAACGGACAGAGGAGGTCCTTCACCGGTCCCAGTTCGGGGAGACCCAACCTCCTAAGAAACAGTAATAGGTCGTGTCTCCCATCTTTACATTTATACCAACACAGGACTTTACACAATACTTCAGTACCTCAACCTTCTTTACAAAGTTGTGTCGGGTATCTACTCCTTCGGATCCAGACTTCTTCTCGTCTCCGTAAAGTTTAGTCTGTCTGTTACGTTATCCGTACCTATTCAAATTATGGTATTCAAATTACCGTCGTTAGAACAATTTCATCGGAGGGTATCGTTCATGGTTCCTGTACTCAACAATCGATGGTCTGGACTTAGACAGGACGAACGTCTCTCAGACCTGTGACCACAGCGATGGATAGACGACGAGATAAAGTAATGAAATCAAAAGTAAGTGGAGTGGACACCGGATTTTACTTTTAGAGACGACCGTGAACTTTCCAGGTTTCATAGATAAAGGTCCCGGAAACATTTGTATGTTTATTAAGACTGGATTACTTTTTCCTGGAGAAGCCTCTATTACTCCTTTTCAAGTTATTGTTGATTCCACACAAATAGTGACGTTACATTAAACAAAGGGAATTAATTTTTTATACCCCGTTTAGCAGTGGTACCTAACTAGGATCGAATTTTTGTGTCTTCTCTCCTAATTTATCTTTTTTTTTTTTCTAGTAAACCGTTGTTAAGTCTAATCCTGGTAGTTGTTTACGTTTTCGAGAACCCACTTACGAAACTGACATCTTATAGACGTTCCAGAATTTCACGCTACGGTATTTAAAAATAATTAATACATAATTTACTACTTTGGAGACGGTACTCCTGTAGTCCTTATAGAGGAACAAATCACTCCTCCAACTGTATTGGTTATTACCCTACGTGCTATAATACATGGAGGTAGAAGAGTTATTCTAAGTCACCCTGTATGTATATCGTAGATACATCAAGAGAACGGTTTTAGTATCGACCTTAAATTAGAGATCTTTTGTTATTTTGTAAAGTGTGCTGACGATCGAACCTAGGGTTTTACCATTTACATTACTTGCCTTCATTTCTTTGTTTCACTTAAATAAGAACTAATGCCCTCTGGTTTTCCCTTTTCTATTGGTTTAATATACGGCAAAAGAAGTGACCTATGACTTAACGTTTCCTCTTTTTTTCGATATTACCTATAAGATCCTTTCAATCTTTTTGAATGTATAACTAATAGATAATCTACGATAACATAGTTATTATTGAAGACTCGTGTTTTACAAAATGACAATACTTACTCTTCTAGAAACGTGAACCTTATACGTATCACCATATAATTCCCTATGTGAAGAGGTTCATATTTTCTGATTTAGAGTAATCGTTAACTCCAATATCAGTAAGTCACTCTAAGACTGTGTCCTGTTCTAATACATACGAAAATTAGACGATACGTATATGTCAGAGGAATTTCCATTTAAAGACTTTAATTTAACAGGTATTTTACATTTTAATGACTGTGGGGTTCAATAAAAAATAACTTTTTTCACCTTCACAGATAGAGAAACGGAGGGGTCCCTGACATCGGGTGGTCCTAGGAGACGTGTACCCTAAGAGGTCCGTTCTTATGACCTCACCCAACGGTACGGGAGGAGGTCCCCTAGAAGGACTAGGTCCCTATCTTGAACCCAGAGGGTGTAATTGTTCGTCTAAGAGATGACAGATTCGGTGGTCCCTTCGGGGGAAAAAAAAGAATTAACGGTATCAATTGAGCTTGAAGGTACCACGGAGTCCGTCATTTCTTAGAGGGACGTTACCTTCTCTGGACCCTATCTAGGGACCCAACTCTTCTAGGAGACCTCCTCCCGTACCGTTGGATGAGGTCATGAGAACGGACCTCTTACTTGTACCTGTCTCCTCATACCACCCGATATCAGTGTTGACTCACTGATTGTGAAAGTGAAAAAAGTATCAATTGAATTATGATATAATTAAAATCTACATGTTGTACCACTAATCTATAAAAATGTCGAATATAAGGTATTTCTTCGTGTTCGACCTTAGTTCTAACGACCCTCTTTATAGTCATTGGAGTCTATACGTCTACTGTGCTGGGAATACCGTCTTTCACTTCTCCTTGATTTTTCGGAGAACTACTTTCACTTTCTCCTCTCACTTTGTCAACCGAATTTCGAGTTGTAAGTCTTTTGCTTCTAGTACCGTGGACCAGGGTAGTGAAGTACCCTTTATCTACCCCTTTGTCACCTTTGACACAGTCTGAAATATAAAAACCCGAGGTTTCAGTGACGTCTACCACTAACGTCGGTACTTTAATTTTCTGTGAATGAGGAACCTTCCTTTCAATACTGGTTGAATCTATCGTATAATTTTTCGTGACCCTACTGGGTCTCCCTACCATGCCCCTCCCTCCACCCTCACCCCAAGTCCTACCCCTTGTGTACATACGGATACCGCTTAAGTACAACTACACCCTGTCTTTGTTTTGTTATAACATTTCATTAATCGGAGGTTAATTTTATTTATTTAAATTTATTTTTTTAATTTTCGTCTCTGTAATGAAACGGTTGTTTCCAGACAGATCAGTTCCAATACCAAAAAGGTCACCAGCACATACTTACACTCTCAACCTGACACTTCTTTCGACTCATGACTTTTTAACTACGAAAACTTGACACCACAACCTCTTCTGAGAACTCTCAGGGAACCTGACGTTCCTCTAGGTTGGTCAGGTAGGATTTCTTCTAGACAGGACCCATAAGTAACCTTCCTGGCTACAACTTCGACTTAGAGGTTATGAAACCGGTGGACTACGCTTCTCGACTGAGTAAACTTTTCTGGGACTACGACCCTTTCTAACTCCCGTCCTCCTCTTCCCCTACTGTCTCCTACTCTACCAACCTACTGTAGTGGCTGAGTTACCTGTACCCAAACCCACCTGAGGTCCTCAACCACTACCTGTCCCTCCGGACCGTACGACTCCAAGTACCCCAGCGTTTCTCAGGCTGTGTTGACTCACTGACTTGACTTGACTCATTCACTCACAGGTCATAAACAGAAAGAAATAGACTGAATGGAGTGATTCGTATTATGGGAAGTCCTAATAGGTGCAAGACTTTTACGATTTTAAAGTAAGAAAAAATACCGACTCAATTTAAGGTAACACATATACTACAATGGACAACTAAACAATATTTATCGGAACTGATAGAACTTTATACCAGGGAGATATCGTTCAGACAAATCTCAGAAAAAAAAAATAGTACTTATCTATAACTTAAAAGAGTTTACGAAAGAGACGTAGCCCCTTCTACTAGTACACTAAAATTGGGAAACAGAACAATTACACCGTATAGTGAAACTAACTAAACATCCACAACTTAGTAGGAACGTAGGGATTTTAATTGGGGTGATCTAGTACCATATACTAGTAAACATACATAACAACTTAAGTCGATTATAAAAAAAGTCCTGAAGAAACAAATAGTCTCTATAACTAGACATCAAAAGAAAAAATCATCACAGAACCAAACCATAGTTTCATCACTACCAGAGTGTCTTACTCAAACCTCCACAAGGGAGGAGAAGTCAAAAAACCTTATCAAACTCTTCCTATCCATAATTGATAAAAAAAGACCGACACAACACATCGAACACCCAAGAATCAAGGGACTGGTCCTTAACTTAGACTAGCGGTCGACACTTTCACGTTTCAGGATTAGTGACTTAGTGGTTCCTTAAGAGTTGATAAAAATTTTACAAACCATTTTAAGGGGACACTTCGGTAGGTCAGGACTTGTCAACAAACCTGCGTCTAAAAAAGTAATGATGAATAAGTTAAAGTCATGATCATTAAGTAGACAAGACTAATAGATGAAGAAAACTAAATCAGGACCTTCTAACATACAAAGATCCTTACATAGGTAAAGAAGAGCCGACAGGTCAAGTAACCGTTTATTAACAACCATCATAAGAGACTACTCAGAAACATAAAAACACTATAACCAACATTGAAGAGTTACTAAAGATTAAAATGTACAAGGTGAGAATTAAAGGCATGTCTCAGACCGATTTTAAAATAGTTAAAAGAAAAGGAATAGTTTTTTTTTTAAGAACCAAAACAACCAGAAAAGATAGTAAGAAAATCAGAGACAAAATGAATAAAGGTGACACTAAAAATAATTAAGGAAGAAATACGACTGATGCCCGAAACAAACTAAAAATATTAAGGAAATATACGGTGGTCACAAGTTATAAGATACTAAGTGTGATTAGTTACTGAAAGTTTTATCTATAATTATGTCAATTATTAATGTCACGGTCGAATAATTTTACCTCAGTCTTTTCAAACCAAGACATTGGAAATCTTAAATTCACTTGTGTACAGAGTCCCTTGTAAAATTGGTTCTGTTTGGTTTTATGATGAAAGGATAGATTTGGTGTACCAAGATTGAGATTATCTTGGTCTGGTCGAAGAAAACTTATTTTTTCGATAGTGAGAGAACTTCATTGGTAAAATAAGGGACTCATTCTCCACAGGACGAACCATGGAGGAAGGAAGATACACGTGAAGGAGAGGGTCTACACCCTTCAAAAGACAGTAACAATTAAAGTTAATTGAAAGGCTAGGAAAAAGAAAGAGAGAAGAGACAGATACTGAGGATATGACGTACATAACTAGATGAACTATCACAAGACATTCAGGGACTTTGAAGAAAAGAAAAAGAAGGAAAAAAGAAAAAAGAGAGTTAACTTATTAAAGGTTACTGAATAGAAGTTCAAACGACTACAAAACAAGACGCACTAGATCAGATAACAATGTAAGAGATTACTAAAAAAATTTATGTTTTTCACTAGAAGTCGAGATACTGAAGACAAAGTATGGAAACTTAAAAGACGGGACAACAACTTTAAGGATGAAGTAAACAAATGACAAGAGGTCCGGTGTCACTTGTTGAAGTACCGAATAAAACTTACTACAAAATCCAGTTAGTATGTAGAGGACAAAGATGTAAAAGGAACTGAGAGAAGTAACGCCAAACGTGTAATCTGTTATCGAACAAAGTCAGAAGTGACTGATCAGTGTACCTCCTCTTCTTGAAGTGGTTAGTCGAGTCGGTCTCTAAGACCTCCAGAGAGTTTGGACACACGACCGGGTCAGACGAAGAATACAAGATCTTTGAGGGTCCATACATGTCGAGCAACTCAGGAAAGTTACGAGGTTCTGTCCATTGTGTCTCCGGTCAAGGAGTACTTTGAGGGGGTGCTGCCACTCTCCAACCTTACGGTCTACACGTACGGTTGAGGAAACAAGGAGTTCCTTTTCGACTCTTAAACCTCCCTCTATGGACGGGTTAATATACCGTATAACAACCCGAACCATCAACACTACTCTCTCCTAGACGAAGAGAAAGACCGAAACTACACTGATCCAAATATAAGTGATTCCCATGTCTTCAGAAAGTTGATCAAAGTTGATCAACTACAATGAGAAAAGACACACTTAAAACTGTCTAGACACACTTAAAACTGTCTAACACACACTTTAATTGGCTATAGTAACTTGAAGAGTTTGACCACCCGTATGACGAAGTATTATTAGGGAATAATAGGAAAATCACGAGACCCTGAATTTCAATACCAGGGAGAAAATCGTTACTATAATTATTACACACAGAAGAGAGCCTAACGTCCTATCCAATGAATACCCAAATAGTTAAGACAAGTTGAAAAGTTTCTTAATCCAAACCAGAGTAACTAAAAATAGAACTAAGGAACAAACGTTAAAGTGACTAAATATGAGATTAAAAGTAAACATCAAAAGACACCGAATGAAACCTAAATTAAGGAATGATAGTGACTAGAGTCATAAAAGGATAACTCCGTGAAGACCTGTGTTAAAGAAAGTCAAAGTTTAGGTTTGCAGTTCATTGAGATCCACTGTACATCGGTTCTCTTGCAAGGACGAATTAGAGGGATCAGGAGACACGACTAGTGATACTTTAGTTGTACTGAAGAAACTTAATGAAAGGAAGGAAAGAATGAACATAATCCGTGTGGTATTCCTTTGAGACTCTTGACCGAGTAGTTTAATACGAAAAATAATCCTTGTATGTGACCTTATTACTGAGAGGTAACGGTATGTGATTAGTAGAACAAAATAAAATATAACTGATGTATCACGATGAGTTATTATCTATTTCGTAATCGTATACACTACCGGTTATGTTTACAATGTCCTGTACCTCTTATCGCCTATGTAAAGACGTCACTTTGACGTGGTATTGTTCTTCTCTCCAACTCTTCCGTAAGGTTCCGTCTTCTTACTTCTCCTTTCCTCCACTGGTTACGGGGTCTACTCTTCCTCTTCTGTTGTAGTATCCTCTGTGGAGGAATGTCTCCTTACTTCGTCTCGAACATTCCTCCACCGTGTCTTCGCTTGGGTAACCGTCAACCCCACCACAGCTACAGGAAACCCAGTTGGTGTCTAAAGTTTCATTTAAAAACATTTTAGCTACAGTCCTTATTTTTGTGGAGGTACGCCCGGTCCGGGAGAGGACGTGTTTAGGCAAAAGGACTTTTATTGTTTGTGTCTCTCGTGTATGAGGAACTTGTGACACAAAGACCGACAATCTTTCTCAACCGTACGTGTAGACTGTAAGGTTAGAGAGTGTCGACACCCCTTTAAAGTACTCCTTGACCGGTTATACAGTGAATAGTCACCAATCTTTCATTGGTAACTACTTACCAACTTACCTATTTACATTCGGTGTTGTCAATCTATCTATCTACCTACCTATGTGTACGACAGGTGTATTAAAGTATAGAATTGCCGATGGGAATAAATGTGTTTAAAAAATACTCGAAACCGTGATACGGTTCATGAAGTAATTGATAAGAGTACGTTAAACTATAAAGTACAAAAGTAGTTAGAAAAAGAAGGGGACCTTTGTGTGTCACATCAACATAAATTACAAGAATCAGACTATAGGGGTAGTAGAAATAAAGATGAGGAGTGTCGGGGAGAAGAGAGACATTGATGTAGAAGTAGTTAGAAGTTATGGAGAACTTCAAAGTTCAAAATGTTGTGTACCAAGGAAGACCAATTCCACGTGAAGAGAATATAAAAGTCGGGGATCGAGTTTAAAACAAACACTTAAACTTTCTTAACCCAGTAGAAAGGTTTCGAAACCACTGAATCAGGTTATTTCTAGTATATAATACCCCTCCCTTTCACACACCCGTAACGTTAACGATGTGGACTCACATCTTTTTCTCGTCAAGTTGGTCAGGGACTTACCCTTAAAATATTCTTCAAGGTTGACTAGGGGGGGAGGGGGTGGGGGGTCTTTAGTAGGGACCACCGATTCTCCAAGTTCACAGACGAACTTTACGCCCTCTTGACCCAAGCCAGGAACCCAACCCTTCTAGGGGACCTCTTCCTTTACCGTTGGGTGAGGTCCTAAAAACGGACCTCTTAGGGTACCTACCTCCTCGGACCACCCGATGTCAGGTGTCCCAGCGTTTCTCAGCCTGTGCTGACTTGCTGAAGTGAAAGTGAAAGTGAAACTTCATTGCTTCCTTTTTTAAAACAATGGACGACTCTTTCCGTACTTCATCAGTGAGAAAAATTTCAATGGTGAGAGTAGGTCCTTCACCGGTCCCAGTTTGTAAAGACCCAATCCTTTATGAAACAGTAGTATGTCGTGCCTTGAGTCACTATGATTATGTGGACACGGGACCCTTCTTTTCTACTTCTATTTGACTTACTATTTCTTCAGTACCTTGACCTTCTTTACAATATTTAATAAGTAAGGTTAGAATACTGGATGTCCACTCTTTAGGATCCAGGTTTCTTTCTGTTACTGTAAAACTCGGTCTGTTTCTTCATTATTTGTTCCTTATACGAATTCCGTTCACTGTCACTATGAACTTCATCACTCAGGTACCCAGGATCCCACAATCTGGAATACTTAGGTAAGAAGAATAGTATGACCACAGACAGGGGTAGTCGACGAAATAAAATGATGAAATCAAAAGTGAGTAGATTATGTACCTAAGTCTCTTCCGTTACCGTGGGATGAGGTCATGAGAACGGACCTTTTAAGGTACCTACCTCCTCGGACCATCCGACGTCAGGTACCCCAGCGCTTCTCAGCCTGTACTGACTTGCTGAAGGGAAAGTGAAAATTGAAAGTACGTGACTTCTTCCTTTACCGTCGGGTAAGGTCACAAGAACGGACCTCTTAGGGTCCCTGCCCCCTAAGACCACCCGAAGGTAGATACCCCAGCGTGTCTCAGCCTGTGTTGACTTCTCTGGATCGTCGTCGTCGTCGTTATACACCTAATACCAAATTTTGCCCCTCTGAGACAATCTCAAACCCTACAGACCTAATATTTAAGTATTCTGAAAATATTTGTCTAAAAAGTAGATTAATTATTATTGAAGACATTATTATTGTTATTCATATTATTTTTTGACGACCATAAATAGTAACGGTACGTCTAACAAACAGAATTTCATATACCGTCCCAAGTAATCTCTACCTACGATCCAAATTTTGTATATCTTTTCACCCCCCCACCAGGATTCTACCTCCTCCTTATCCTGCCCCTCTGGTGAAAGAGGTGGTGTTTAAGTAGTTTTCTTGTAAACTCGGGGTTCGTTTAAGGTGTCTTGTTGAAGACTTACGACCGTCTCCTCTAGTCCTCGGGTCTTTTCGTCGGGTAACAGAAATTTTCCTCAATCCTGTTTTATATTTTCTACTTTTCTCTCTGTTTTCTCCATCCCTGACTCTAGACATGGTCCTTCCCTCAGAATTTTTTATTTTCTTTCCAAAGGTTTGTGGTCCTTTGGGAGAGAGGCCACCCAGACACCGCTCGGAACCTTAGAGTCTCCCGTTTTATTAACCCTCCTTTGTATTTATTTATTAATTTGGGGTGTCTAATGTAGGGATTGTCGTTGAGGGTCACCACGTTGTCGGGTCTCCGAACGTAGGGGGTGATCGTTCGCCCCTCCCTGTCCCTCCTCATCCGACATAACGAATTCTATTCCGTACTTACGGGACTCCCGTTATACTCCCTTGATCGAACTGTAGCGTTGGGTCTGACACCTCATCGACAGGACACTAGGGGGCTTTCCGGGATTGGTGGCGGTCCGTACGAGTGTCTTGTTTCCTGACTCGTCTCGATCGACCAACACCTGGGTCGGGTAGGGGGTGGTCTCTGTCCGTCCACTCCCGTCGGTCTCGGCCTTCCCCCGTTAGTATCTGGGTCCCTCCGTAGGATATGGTTTGACGTTAGTCTGAAGGATCTATTGGTTCTGAAGAACCCTAAGATCTACCAGCTGTAGGCGTCCCTCCCAGCGTCGGTCTCTAGTCGAAGGGTCTTCTCTGTGTGTCGTGTGGACTCTTCCACGCGGACAACATGTGGGTCTTTTTGGTCCCCGACCCTGCCCCCTCCCCTATTCAGCGTCGGAAGTTGACTACCGCTGATGTGCACGGTTCCTGGACCAGTGGACTCGACGAGCCGGGACCCTGCCCACGTTTTACGTCCGGGTTTGTTCAGACGTGGAAACACCTCATGGGTTCTAGGACTTGGACTCGTCGAATCTGGACCCTTCACGTACGTTTGGTCCCGGGCGTAGTCTGTCAAGGGTCGTCTCGTTTGATCTCAGACTCGTCGCATCTGACCCTTTCGTGTGTACGACACTCGTCCCCTTTGGGTCACACCGACTTAGTGACACTTGTGTGCGGTCACTATAAACAAACGTCATAAGGAGAGAGGGGTTTCGTACTGGCTTGTTCGATCGGATTTTTTTCACTGGTGGTGGTGCGGGGAACACAGTCCCGTCTTTAATATGTGACTTCTCTAGTCGTTTGTCTGATTCAATTTTATTTGTCTCCCTTGGTGAAACCAAGTCCACTTATCTAATTTTGAGACATCAATCGTGGTTGATGTATCCGTCCCCGGATATCTGACACTCTTCATGTTCGGCCTGGTTCCTTGATAGACTTTTACTTGATTGGGGTGTGACAGGTGTTGTCGAGGTCTCTTTCAGAATCTATATAAAAATGATAATATTAAAAGAATTAATTTTTTAATAAAAGAAAAAAAAACTATAAAAATTCAGGGGCAATGCGGAAATTAAAAGTAAAAATATTGGATGATAATGGAACGTTTTTTTTTTTTTCTTTCTGGGATAAAAAATTTCTTTTGAAGTATATATATATATGAAAAATTAAAGACACTAAAAGACAAAAAGACAAACAAACAAAAAACGAAAAAAAACAAAACAAAAAGAAAAAAAATTAAAAATAAAAATTAAATAAAATGAAACGTTATGTCATAACCAAAACGGTATGTAACTGTCCTTAGTCGGTACCCACATGTACTCAGGGGTTAGGACTTTGGGGGAGGGTGGAGGGTGGGGTATAGTAGAGAGACCTAGTAGACGCACGTGGTCGGGGTTCGTAGGACATAGGACATAGTTTGTATCTGACCGCTAAGTAAAGAATGTACTATCATATTTACAAAGTTACGGTAAGACGGTTTAGTACGGTGGGAGAGGGAGAGGGAGTCTCATGTTTTAAGGCAAGGTATGTAGACACAGAGAAAACGACAGAACGTATGTCCCAATAGTAATGGTAGAAAGATTTAAGGTATATATAAGAGTTCACGAGTGTCTTGGAAGAGGTCCTATCTAGTGTAGGACCCGGTATTTAGATTGGAACTATTTAAGTTTTTTTACTTTTAGTAAGGGTCGTAGAAAAGACTGGTATTACGTAATTCTAATCTAGAGTTAATGTCTTCTTTTTGATAATTGTTAAGGTTGTATACCTCCGACTTGTCGTGCGAAGACTTATTGGTTGTTTAGTGTCTTCTTTAGTTTTTTCTTTAGTTTTATACGTATCTTTGATTACTTTTACTTTTGTGTTGTTGGGTTTTGGACACCCTGTGATATTTTCGTCACGATTCTCCTTTCAAGTATCGTTATGTCCGTATGGAGTTCTTTGTTCTTTTTTCAGTTTATTTATTGGATTGAGATGTTGATTTCGTTGATCTTTTCCTTCTTAACCTCTTGGGGTCTCAATCATCTTCCTTTCTTTAGAATTTTTAATCCCGTCTTTATTTACGTTTTCTTTGTTTTCTCTGGTATCGTTTTTAGTTGTTTCGGTTTTCGACCAAGAAACTTTCCTATTTATTTTAACTGTTTGGTAATCGGTCTGAGTAGTTCTTTGTTTCTCTCTTGCTAGTTTAGTTATTTTAATCTTTAGTTTTACCTCTATAGTGTTGTCTGTTGTGTCTTTATGTTTCCTAGTATTCTCTGGTGATAGTCGTTAATATACGGTTATTTTGCCTGTTGTACCTTCTTTACCTGTTTAAGAATCTTTTCATGTTAAAAGGTTTTGACTTGGTCCTTCTTTATCTTTTAGAATTGTCTGGGTAGTGTTCGTGCCTTTAACTTTGACATTAGTCTTTAGAAGGTCGTTTGTTTTCGGGTACAGGTCTGCCGAAGTGTCGACTTAAGATGGTTTTTAGATCTCTTTTGGATTGTGACTAGGATGAGTTTGAGAAGGTCTTTTAACGTCTCCTTCCATTTGAAGGTTTAAGTAAGATACTCCGGTGGTAGTGAGATTATGGTTTTGGATTGTGTCTACGGTGTTTTTTTCTTTTGACGTCCGGTTATAGTGACTACTTGTATCTACGTTTTTAGGAGTTGTCTTAAGATCGTTAGTCTTAGGTCGTTGTGTAATTTTTCTAGTATGTGGTACTGGTTCACCCGAAATAGGGTCCCTACGTTCCTAAGAAGTTATAGGTGTTTAGTTAGTTGCATTAAGTGGTGTAATTGTTTAACCTTTTATTTTCGGCATACTAATAGAGTTATCTACGTCTCTTTTGGAAACTGTTTTAAGTTGTAGGTAAATACTATTTTGAGAGGTCTTTCGTCCTTATCTTCCTTGTATGGAGTTGTATTATTTTCGTTATATACTGTTTGGGTGTCGTTTGTAATAGGAGTTACCACTTTTTAACTTTCGTAAAGGGGATTTCAGTCCTTGTTCTGTTCCCACGGGTGAAAGTGACGATGATAAGTTGTATCAAAACCTTCAAAACCGGTGTCGTTAGTCTCGTCTTTTTCTTTATTTTCCTTAGGTTTAAACTTTTCTTCTTCATTTTGAGAGTGACAAACGTCTACTGTACTAGGAGATGTATCTTTTGGGATGTCTGAGGTGGTCTTTTAATGATCTCGAGTAGTTACTTATATCATTTCAACATCCTATATTTTAGTTGTGTGTCTTTAGGGAACGTAAGGATATGTGATTATTACTCTTTCATCTTTTTCTTCAATTCCTTTGTTAAGGTAAGTGGTAACGTTGTTTTTCTTATTTTATGAATCCTTATATAGATCGATTTCTTTGATTTCTGGATATATATCTTTTGATATTTTGTCACTACTTTCGTTAGTTTCTCCTGTGATTATCTACCTCTTTATATGGTACAAGTACCTAGCCTTCTTAGTTATATCACTTTTACTCATATGATGGGTTTCGTTAGACGAAAAAGAAAAAATTATAACATAAAAACTCTTAGATTGGAGATAAGTTCTAAAAATTAAAAATTAATAACCATAAACAATAGTTGAAACATGGAAATTCTTGGGTTAAATGTCCTGGGTAAAAATGACCGGACTACCGAGAGAGGGGGAAAAATGAGAAGAAAAAGAGGTTTTCCAGGGGAGATAGAGGGAGAAAGGGGAAAAGAAGAGATGGGTTTAACCACTTAGAGAAAGACAAGACTCGACACCTCTTGTGAATCCCTTGACTAATAACCGACCTAGACGGAGAGAGGAAAACTAAGGGGGAAAATAAGAGGACCAGTAGAGACAGAGGAAGGAGGGAGAAGAGAAGGTATACGTTGAGGTACTTGTAGAGACTCCCCAGGTCTGACACCTCTCGTGTATCCCTTCACTAATGACCGATCGAACGAGAGAGGGGAAAATTAAGGGGAAGAAGAGGAGGATCAGTGCAGATAGAGGGAGGAGGCAGAAGAGAAGAGGTACATTGAGATACATGGAGAGACTCACAACGAGTGACACCTTTTTGAAAAGTGGTAATTGGAGCTACAAAATAGTAACCACGACATAACTTCCACTTCAGAACTCTGATGACATTCTTATTCTGACTTTTGGTCTCCGTTGTCCGAATTCCGGTTTAGGACTTTTGTAGTCTCTTAAAGACTTAGGTCCCTTGTAATTAGCTATCCTCGAGTAGTTTACGAAGGTATGGATGTGACTTTAGTTCGTAGTGGGTTCCCGGTTGTTCGAAGTCTCGTTCTGTATGGTGTGTTTAAGAGGTCGTTGTATTGAGACTCGGAGTTATATGTCCGACTGGTTTAGTGTGGTTTGGGTGACTATAGAGTTTTGAATAATGACCTGTGATGTAACGTGAGGTCTTTCTTTTTTAGGTCGAGATGGGTGGTCTTGTTGTTGTGTTCAAAGGGATTGGTCTTTTGGAACTGTTCGGTGGGTAGGTTGGCGTGGGTGTCACTCCTTGGAGGTGTTATTTCTCCTTGGTGGTTTACGGTCCTATGTCTTTGTGATGGGGTTTGTCTCATTAGATTTGTTTTACTTTTCCGTCTTTTTATGGGTCTTCCATTTCCTTGTCCTATTAATAGGTGGTTTGGCTTGTTTTCTCTTTGTCTATCCCTTAGATGGACTATTTCTTAAGGTTTATTACTATCACTTTACTAGGTTTTAGAACTTTTGTTTAACCTCAATGTCTATTTATCGGATCTCTGTTCCTAGTTCTTCTACGTTCTTTCCAAATTGTTCCTGGATTAATCTTCTTTATCTTTTTCTCAGTTATATATGACTTATTACGTTATTTACTCTAAAATTTTTTTTGTGAGACTTCCCTTGATTTTCATCTTATTCCCTCCGTCTTCTATCCTATTCACTCCATTATCTGTATTACCATCTTTATTTACTTTGTCTCTCCTTTTTCCTTTGTGCTTACTTTTCTTTACTCATGTTGGAGTCTCTGGAGACCCTGTTACAATTTGTGCGGTTGTAAGTTTGGTATCCTCAGGGTCTTCTTCTTCTGTTTTTCTTTCTGGTACTCTTTTATGAACTCTATTATCAACTTTTGAAGGGGTTTTACCCCCTCCCTTTATTAGTGGGTTCAGATTCTTTGGGTCTCTAAGGGTTTGTCCTATTTGGGTTCTACTTTGTTGGGTTCTGTGTATAATTAGTTCAATTGTTTCTAGTTTGTATTTCTTGTTTATAATTTTCGTCGTTCCCTTTTTGTTGTTTGTTGTGTGTTCCCCTAAGGGTATTCCTATTGTCAACTAGAAAGTTGTCTTTGAGAAGTCCGGTCCTCCCTTACCGTCCTGTGTGAATTTCACTACTTTCTTTTATTACATGTCGGGTCTAATGACATGGGTCGTTCCTAGAGTACGTTTATACTCCCTCTTTAGTTTCCGAAATATCTGTTCGTTTTCGACTCTCTTAAGTCGTGGTGGTTTGGTCGAGAGGTTGTTTGCGATTTCCTAGAGGAGTTCTGTCTTTTGTGTCTTTCCCACATATTTGAGGTTGGGTTTTGTTATTTCATTTACCGTTACCCTAGTATGAATAGTTATTAATGGAATTTACATTTACCGAACTTACGGGGTTTGTTTTCTGTTTCTGACCGACTTACCTATTTTTTTACTCTGGGGATCCATACAACAGATGTTCTCTGGGTGGGACTTTGTTCCCTGTGTATGTCTGACTTTCACTTCCCGACCTTTTTCTATAAGGTACGTTTATTTTTGGGTTTCTTTCGTCCTCATCGTTATGAGTATAGTCTATTTTATCTGAAATTTTGTTTCCGACACTTTTCTCTGTTTCTTCCGGTGATGTATTACTAGTTTCCTAGTTAGGTTCTTCTTCTATATTGATAGTATTGATATATACGTGAGTTGTATCCTCGTGGTGTTATACATTCTGTTTACGATTGTTCATACTTTCCCCTTTAATTGTCATTGTGTAATTATCACCCTCCGAAATTATGGGGTGAGTGTGGATACCTATCTAGTTGATTTGTCTTTTAATTGTTCCTTTGTGTTTGAAATTTACTGTGTTATCTGGTCAATTTGGATTAACTATAGATATCCTGTAAAGTGGAAAAAGAGTTCACGAGTGCCTTGAAAGAGGTCCTATCTAGTGTAAGAACCGGTATTTAGATCGGAACCATTTAAGTTTTTTTAACTTTAGTAAGATTCGTAGAAAAGACTGGTGTTACGTCATTCTAATCTAGAGTTAATATCCTCTTTTTGATGATTTTTAAGGTCGTATACCTCCGACTTGTTGTTCGACGACTTATTGGTTGTTTAGTCTCTTCTTTAGTTTTTTCTTTAGTTTTAAACGTATCTTTACTTACTTTTTCATTTTGTGTTGTTGGTGTTTGGATACCTTGTGATATTTTCGTCACGATTTCCCTTACAAGTATCGTTATGTCCGAATGGAGGTGTTGGTTCTTTTTTCAGTTTATTTATTGGATTGAGATGTGGATTTCGTTGTACTTTTACTTCTTTAATACTTAGGATCCAAATCATCTTCCTTTCTTTAGAATTTTTAATCCCCTCTTTGTTTACGTTTTCTTCGTTTTCTCTGATATCGATTTTAGTTGTTTTGGTTTTCGACCAAGAAACTCTTCTATTTATTTTAACTGTTTGGTAATTGGTCTAAGTAGTTCTTTCTCTCTTTTTATTAGTAGTTTACCTCTCTTTAGTTTAGTTGTTTTAATCTTTACTTTTACCTTTCTACTTTCGTCTGTTGTGTCTTTACGTTTCCTAGTACTCTCTGATAATAGTCGTTGATATACATTTATTTCACCTGTTGAACCTTTTATACCTGTTTAAGAATCTCTTCATGTTGAAAGATTTTAATTTGGTCCTTCTTTATCTTTTAGAATTGTTTGGGTAGTGTCCGTACCTATAACTTTGACATTAGTCTTTAGAAGGTCGTTTGTTTTCGGGTCCAGGTCTACCGAAGTGTCGACTTAAGATGGTTTTTAAACCTCTTGATTATGGATAGAATGAGTTGTAGAAGGTCTTTTAACGTCTCCTTCCATTTGAAGGTTTGAGTAAGATACTCGGGTGGTAGTGGGATTATGGTTTTGGACTGCTTCTACGGCGTGTTTTTTTTCCTTTGATGTCCGGTTATAGTGTCTACTTGTATCTACGTTTTTAGGAATTGTTTTACGATCGTTTGTCTTAAGTTGTTGTATAATTTTCTCGTATGTAGTACCGGTTCACCTGAAATAGGGTCCCTACGTTCCTAAGAAGTTATAGGTATTTAGTTAGTTACATTATGTGGTCTAATTGTTGAACTTTTTATTTTTGGTATACTAATAGAGTTATCTACGTCTCTTTTGGAAACTGTTTTAAGTTGTAGGCAAATGTTATTTTTTTAGAGGTCTTTCGTCCATATCTTCCTTGTATGGAGTTGTATTATTTTCGATATATACTGTTTGGGTGTCGTTTGTAATAGAAGTTACCACTTTTTAACTTTCGTAAAGGGGATTTCAGTCCTTGTTCTGTTCCCATGGGTGAAAGTGGTGATGATAAGTTGTATCAAAACCTTCAAAACCGGTATCGTTAGTCTCCTCTTTTTCTTTATTTCCCTGAGGTCATACCTTTTCTTCTTCATTTTGAGACTGACATACTTCTACTTTACTAGGACATGTATCTTTTGGGATGTCTGAGGTGGTCTTTTACTGATGTCGATTAGATACTTATAACATTTCAACGTTCTATATTTTAATTGTGCATCTTTAGGGAACGTAAGGATATGTGATTGTTACTCTTTTGTCTTTCTCTTTAATTCCTTTGTTAAGGTAAGTGGTAACGTTGTTTTTTTATTTTATGAATCCTTATATAGATCGATTTCTTTGATTTCTGGATATATATCTTTTGATATTTTGTGACCACTTCCTTTAGTTTCTCCTGTGTTAATCTACCTCTTTATATGGTACAAGTACCTAGTCTTCTTAGTTTTATCACTTTTACTCATATGATGGGTTTCTTTAGATATCTAAGTTACGTTAGGGATAGTTTGATGGTTGCCATAAAAAGTCTCTTGATTTTGTTTATTAAAGTGTTAAACATACCTTTATGTTTTTTTTGGAACTTATCGGTTTCGTTAGAACTCTTTCTTCTTACCTTGACCTCCTTAGTTGGACAGACTTAAGTCCGAGATGATGTTTCGGTGTTAGTAGTTTTGTCACACCATGACCGTGTTTCTGTCTTTATATCTATAGTGGTATTAGGTTCAGATACGGGGTTGGTCATTACGAATTCTTCGACTTCAACTTGCCAAGATATTTCTCTACAGGAAAAGTAATATCCCCTGACCTTACGTTTTCATCCTTCAGTTCTTTGTGGACCTCATTGTCCGTTTAAACCGGAACCTTACGCCTTACTTCGTCCCGTTTCTGATTTTCTCAAAACACTTTTTTTACGTGACCATTATCGTTTGTGGGAGAAGGTTCTTGTGTTCTCTTCTGAGATGGGTACCTGTAGTGGTCTACCAGTTGTGACTTTAGTCTAACTAATATAAGAAACATCGGTTTCTACCTCTTCGAGATATGTCAGTTGTTTTTTTCTGGTCCTCGACTGACGTCGAGTGTAGTACTTGAGGAATAATGGTTTAAGTCTGAGTTTAACTCCTTTTATCCCTTTTGGCGATCTGGTAAGTCCATACTGGATTTAGTTTAGGGAATACTAATATGTCACCTTCACTCTTTATCTAAATTCTCGGATCTAGACTATCTATCTCACGGACTACTTGATACCTTACTCCAAGCACTGTGACATGTCCTCTGTCCCTAGTTCTGGTAGGGGTACCTTTTCTTTACGTTTTTCCGTTCTACCGACAGACCCCTCCGGAATGTTTAACGACACTTTTCTTATCTCCACTTTTCGTTTCCTCTTTTCCATTCTATATTCGTAGACTTACGTCTCAAGGTTTCTTATCGTTCTTCTCTATTCTTTCGGAAGAAGTCGTTAGTTACGTTTCTTTATCTCCTTTTGTTGTCTTACCCTTTCTGATCTCTAGAGAAGTTCTTTTAATCTCTATGGTTCCCTTGTAAAGTACGTTTCTACCCGAGCTATTTCCTGTCTTTACCAGACCTGGATTGTCTTCGTCTTCTATAATTCTTATCCGCCGTTCTTAAGTGTCTTCTTGACATGTTTTTTCTAGAAGTGCTGGGTATATAAATGCTACCACACTAGTGAGTAGATCTCGGTCTGTAGGACCTTACACTTCAGTTCACCCGGCATCCTTCGTAGTGATACTTGTTTCGATCACCTCCACTACCTTAAAGTCGTCTCGATAAAGTTTAGGACTTTCTACTACGACACTTTCATGACGTGAGTTATACGGTCGTTTAAACCTTTTGAGTCGTCACCGGCGTCCTGACCTTTTCCAGTCAAAAGTCAAAAGTAAGGTTAGGGTTTCTTTCAGTTACGGTTTCTTACGAGTTTGGCGTGTTAACGTGAGTCGAGTGCACGATCATTTCATTACGAGTTCGGTTGTAGACGACCTAGTACCTTTTTCGTTCTCTCAAAGTCTTTTTGTAGATAAAGACGAAATACGGTTTCGGAAACTGACACACCTAGTGTTATTTGACACCTTTTAAGACTCTCTCTACCCTTATGGTCTGGTGGACTGGACGGAGAACTCTTTAGACATACGTTCAGTCCTTCGTTGTCAATCTTGACCTGTACCTTGTTGTCTGACCAAGGTTTATCCTTTTCCTCATGCAGTTCCGACATATAACAGTGGGACGAATAAATTGAATATACGTCTCATGTAGTACTCTTTGAGACCTGACCTTCTTTGTGTTCGACCTTAGTTCTGACGGCCCTCTTTATAGTTATTGGAGTCTATACGTCTACTGTGGTGGGAATTCCGTCTTTCACTTCTCCTCGATTTTTCGGAGAAGTAATTTCACTTTCCTCTCACTTTATCAACCGAATTTCGAGTTGTAAGTCTTTTACTTCTAGTACCGTAGGTCAGGGTAGTGAAGTATCGTTTATCTACCCCTTTGTCACCTTTGTCACAGTCTAAAATAAAACCCCCCCGAGGTTTTAGTGACGTCTACCACTAACGTCGGCACTTTAATTTTCTGCGAATAAGGAACCTTCTTTTAATACTGGTTAGAAATGTCGTATAAGTTTTCGTCTCTGTAATGAAACGGGTGATTCCAGGCAGATCAGTTCCGATACCAAAAAGGACACCAGTACATACCTACACTGTCAACCTGACACTTCTTCCGACTCGCGGTTTCTTAACTACGAAAACTTGACGCCACAACCTCTGCTGAGAACTCTCAGGGAACCTGATGTTCCTCTAGGTTGGGCAGGTTAGACTTCCTCTAGTCGGGACCCTAAAGAAACCTTCCTTCCTACGATTTCGACTTTGAGGTCATGAAACCGGTGGAGTACTCTTCTCAACTGAGTAACCTTTTCAGAGACTACGATCCTCCCTAACCCCCGTTCTCCTCTTCCCCCCGCTGTCTCCTGTTCTACCGACCTACCGTAGTGACTGAACTACCTGCACTCAGACTCACTTGAGACCCTCAACCACTACCTGTCCCTCCGGACGGACCCAACGTTTCTCAGTCTGTGCTGACTCGCTGACTTGACTTGACCTTGTTTTATCTTTCGGGTCTCTATTTAGGTACGTGGATACCTTTAGAATAGAAACTGTTTCCTCCGTTCTTATATGTTACCTCTTTTCTGTTAGAGAAAATGTTCACTATGACCCTTTTGACCAGTTGGTGAACATTTTCTTACTTTGATCTTGTGAAAGATTGTAGAATGTAATTTTATTTGAGTTTACCTAATTTCTCGATTTGCATTCTGGTCTTTAACAAAAGGATCTCCTTTTGTATCCGTTTGTGAGAGGCTGTATTTAGTATCGTCCTAGGAGATACTGGATGGAGGGTCTTATAAACTTTATGTCCGTTTTTATTTATTTACCCTGGATTAATTATAATTTTCGAACACGTGTTGTTTCCTTTGACATTCGTTCCACTTTTCTGTCGGAAGTCTTACCCTCTTTTATTTCGTTTACTTCATTGACCGTTTCTTAATTAGAGTTTTTATATGTTCGTTGATTACGTCGAGTTAAGGTCTTTTTATTTGCTGGGTAAGTTTTTCACCCGGTTTCTTGATTTGTTTGTAAAGAGGTGCCTTCTGTATCTCTACCGATTGTTTGTGTACTTTTCCACGAGTTGTAGTGAAAATAGTCTCTTTCCGTTCAGTTTTAGTGTTACTTCTTGCTAAAGTACGGTCAGTCTTACCGACTATAGGTTTTCAGATGTTTGTTATTTACTACCTTTCCACACCTCTTTTCCCTTGGGAAAATGTGACAACCACCCTTACGTTTGATCATGTCGGTGATACCTCTTGTCACACCTCTAAGGAAGTTTTTGACCTTTATCTTGACAATATGTTGGGACATTAGGGTAACGACCCGTATGTGTGACTCCTTTGGTCTCAGTTTTCTCTGTGTACATGGGGTTATAAGTAGTGTCGTGACAAATATTCTCGGTCCTATACCTTCGTTGGATCTACAGGTAGTCATCTACTTACCTAATCTTTCGACACCATATATATGTGTTACCTTATAATGAGTCGGTAATTTTTCTTATATGAACTTAGTCAAGTTTACTCCACCTACTTTGACCTCGGATAATATGTCTCACTTCATTCGGTCTTTCTTTTTGTTTTTATGTCATATGATTACGTATATACACCTTAAATCTTTCTTTCATTGCTATTGGGACATACACTCTGTCGTTTTCTCTGTGTCTACATAACTTGTCAGAAAACCTGAGACACCCTCTCCTACTACCTTCCTACTATACCCATTACCGTAACTTTATACATTTTATAGTATACACTTTGTTTAGCGGTCAGGTCCAAACTACGTATTATGTCCCACGAGCCCAGACCACATGACCCTACTGGGTCTCCCTACCATACCCCTCCCTCCACCCTCCCCCCGAGTCCTACCCCTTGTGTACATGTAAGTACCGTCTAAGTGCAGTTATATACCGTTTTGGTTATGTTATAACATTTCATTTTATTTAATTAATTAATTACTTTTTTATTTTAATTTTTCCTTTGTATGTCTTTCGTACTTTTTTCATCTTTTTAGTAAAATATTGTTAAGTGGAATCTCAGTGACTGAATTCGTTGTAAATGGATAATTACGATTTTGACATCCCACTTACTATTCGTACTTTAAATAATTCAAGATCATGAAACGGTATCTAAAAATAATTAATTCACATTTTTTTTCAGTCTTGTATCCGGTACCTTTTTGGACTGTCTATGATAAAATAATACACTTGTTGTCACGTATTGGTTATTGCTCCATTCACTGTACTACACCGGAGGGAGAAGGGTTGTTTAAAGTCACCCTATACGTTTCGTGGATACATCAAGAGAACGGGTCAGTATTGACCTTAGATTAAAGATCTCTTGGTCGAACTTCTTATAAAATGTACTCATAACCGGACCTGTGAAGTGTTTCACTTTACGTGACTTTCTTTTGTTTCTCCCGTTTCTCTTGAGTATAACCTTCTGATTTTTCACTTCTATCGGTCTAAAGTACGAACAAGAAACCGACCTATAACTTAATTTTTCCCCTTTTTTTCTGGTATTTCCTATAAGGTCATTTCCACCCTTTTTAACTTTATGTCCGACCCCCCTGGAGGGACCACCAGGTTACCAATTCTGAGTACGAAGGTGGTGGAATTGTAGGTTTCAATAATTATTAAAATCAGACACAGTTACGGGTGTAAAATGAATTTTCCCTCCACAATATAGTAAGGTTTATAGGTGATCCTCTTCCTACTTGAAAAACACCTTCTTCTATTTGTAGTAGACTTTGAGTCGTAAAAGAGTAAATATTGTTAACTATGAGTTGTTTTTCAATAATCCGTGAAGTTTTCGTGTCGATCCACTGGTGTTCATCTTCTTCCCTTCTGAATATTTTATACGGGTGGTATCCCTTATAAAGAGTAGAGTGAAATATTCCTGTTGTAATAGAATTATAGTCTTTAGACTGTTCTTTTTAAACTCCTTCTTTATCTCATCTGGTTTTAAGAAATGAGATTTGTCTCTTCAAGACTTGTTTTACAACGTTTGGTTTAAGTCGACTCACATATGAATATTATACATATAAATCACCCTTTAATTCCGGTATGTTAGTATTGTTATCAAAGTCTTTAGTTATACTTTTTAACATATCGTTAATATTGGATATTTAGTATTTTTTATTTCTCTTATTTAAAAGGATTAGATTAAAAAATTTAGATGGTTTTATATGTATTTTGTACGAGTCATCACTCTCCAATTGGAGGTGAGAGGACATCTAGTCTTTACTTTGTTTCTACTTTGTACCTATAGTTGGGTCTAATGTCCCGTTACATATATCTTTAACGTTAATTAAATCTCTTTCTAATAATCATTACTAAAATTTTAATCGTTCAAAGGACGGTAATTTAAGTAGTTTACTATTTTCGACTAATATAAGGGTATAAGGTCAATTTTCTTTATCTTTTCTGATTTTTCAAATATTTTCGTTCTTACTATAAGTCGTGGATCCCCCCTTTGTTTTGTTTTCTAAACGTTCGGTTAGTCATGTGACTTTTAAAAACTCTCTTGATATTTGGGGGGTTTTGGCCTTCATATATGGTCTAAATAATTGTGTTTCTATTTTACTCAGTACTACAATTTGGAAAGATTTATCTAGATTACATTGTGACTATTTTTAGGGTCGTCTCTCGAAACTATTTAACTGTTTGATCATGATTGTAACAAACCTTTTCATTTGTAGATTCTAGTCTTTTTGTTATAATTGCTTCGTCTTGTTTAAACCTTCTGAATGTGACGATGGACAGTTTCAGACAATATTTCGAAAGATCTGATTGGACCTTTGTTATGTGTTTGATAACTTAACGGAGTGTATACTAAAATCACGAAGAGAGTAGACACAAGTAATTCCTAACGTGTGTATGGTGCTTTACCCTTACAGTTCTGGTGACTTCAGTGACATTCTTTTGGGTTAGATTGGAACCCCTACTACATCAAAGACTTAAGTTACAGTACCCAGTGGTATACCCCTTCTGACCTTCCCTCGTCCAGTTACATAGAGACCTAGAGTACCTGGTGTCGTAGGCACATCCCGTACACCGAAGACAGGACGTACGTCCCCGAGGCCACAGAAGGTTAGTGTACCAGTTAGAGAAGGACCTGGAATCGACTATTCTCTATCATACTGATTACGTTTTTTCTTTTTGCGTATAGTGTAAAAGTATGGTTAAGTCCCTAGTCAAGTCAAGTCAGTGAGTCAGTACAGGCTGAGACGCTAGGGTGCCTGGAGTCATGTGGTCCGAGGGGACCTCGAACGAGTTTGAGTACAGGTAACTCAGCCACTACGGTAGGTTGGTAGAGTAGGAAACAGCAGAGGAAGAGGAGGGTGGAAGTTTGAAAGGGTCGTAGTCCCAGAAAAGGTCACTCAGTTAAGAAGTATAGTCCACCGGTTTCATAACTGCAAGCTCGAAGTCGTAGTCAGGAAGGTTACTTATAAATCCTGACTTAAGTCCCTATGTGCTTCGTAATACTTCCATAAGGTTGTAGTAATATTTGTAGTCAATCCTGAGGGGACCACCTATTCTTAGACGGACGGTTACGTCCCTCGTGTACAAGTTAGAGACCAGACCCTTCTAAGGTATATGACACCCCGTTGACTCGGGTACGGAACGTTAATGACTCGGATGTACAACATTGATGACTTCGGACACACGGGATCTCGGACACGCGGTGTTCTCTTCGGTAGTGTTCCTCTTCGGACTTACGTCGTTGATCTTTCGTCGGGGTCAGCGATTTTGATCTCTTTCGACTGTACGTTGTTGTTTCTGGGTCGTGTCGGTTTTGATTTACTTATTTATTTGTTTTTAATTTTGTTTTCAGTCAATGTACGGGTCTTGATGTGGGTCTGTATCTCTCTTTTACTGGCATTATATCTACATACATGCAAAGGATGTTTGACACAAATTCTATGTAGATATGTATAGAGATATAATTGTATGTACTATTTTGTTTACTACTTGACAAAGTTTTATATTTGTTTTGTATTGGAGTTCTTAATATCAGGAACGACTTTCTTTTTATCCTTAGTCTACAATTAAAAATTGTTTTATTATATCTCCGTCTTTTCAATTTAATATGTAAAAAAACACATAAACATGTTAAACGTTACTATGAGAAAAGTAGAAGGTTAAAGGTATTCGGTGGTGTGACTCATAAGATCGTCAAAGAAGACTTTAACTACGATATAAAGATTTATTATTAAGTGATAAAGATAAAAATTGTATGGATAAAGATCTGTTATAACAGGACACCCTCTACTCTTAAATAATCATATCGAGGTAGAGGTGAAGTATGTCTTGTGTGTATTGTGTGTATTAAGGACAATGAGGTAAAGGGGGTTATATAAATCTAGTGTTGAAAGTCGACAATCTTAAAGTAAAATAGTAGTAAGACCGATGTATTTGTTTCGAAGGACTAGACTGTTGATACTAATACAAAGTAAAAAACATAAAAGAACCTGAATTTATACAGAGAAATAAAGTAGAATATTTAAAGACGTAGAACTAGATCTTAATAAAGGTTTATGACTCTATTTATAAGGTTTGAGGTTTATTGTCAAAAGGAAAATATTCCTTTAGAGTCCAGTAGTTAGTGAAGAGAAAACAAACCACAGAGGGAAGTATCGACGAAATAGATAGATTAGGTAAAACTTCGTCCATAAAAGATACGGATTATGGATCGATATCGGGACTGTGAAAGTAAGAGGAAGTACTCAAGAGTTCTAAAGACCTCGGTACTGAAGGACACTGTACTGAAATCCTTAAACCTACTCTTTTCCCTTTCTCACCCATTTTTAAAACAGTCTGTGTGACCAGACTTTTATGGGAAATATTTTAGTTATGGGTCAAACTATCAACGAGAACTTAAGACTACGACAACACTTGAGATTAGGAAATAGATACTGGACGATGTAAAGGACTTTCAAAAATGTTAAAAGAGAAAATAGGACCACAAGACTTTAAAGTAAGTGAGACAATCTGTATAGTTCTCTTAATAGATAGATGGACCGTTATAAATCTCCAGAAAAGAGGTCTCACAAGTGAGAAAACTCAAAAAGAGAACGACGACTTAAAGTCCCTTGTCCTACGTCTTGTCTCGACTCAGACTTAAGTTCTACACCTACGAAGGGATTTAAAAGAAGGTACGACACTGGAGTGACAAAGGAGGACAGAGACGGGTCACAGGACCCGCATCCCGGAGAATCTAAGGTGAAGAGATCTCTCATTTGGAGAGAGTAGGATAACCCCCTTGTGTCACTAGACTATTTCACATTCACAATCACAGAGTCAGTACAGGTTGACAAACACTAGGGTACCTGACATCGGAAGGTCCAAGGAGACGGGTACCTTAAGAGGTCCCTTCTTATGACCTCACCTAATGGAAAGGGAAGGGGTCTCCTAGAAAGGCTAGTTCCCTAGCTTGGACCCAGAGGAAGTGACGTCAGTCTGAGAAATGGAAGACTCGGTGATTCCTCAACAGTTTCTCAACACCGATCCACTCGATGAAAATAGTCGGAAACAGAGGGGGAGAAGACAAACAGTGGACGATGAAGATTTACGCCTTTGAATGTCCGACCATCCCTATATTTGTTGAAAAGGATTAATACATAGAAGGAAAAGACTATAAATCCCGTGTTGAATTAGAAGAGACACGACACGAATCAGTGTGTTAACACAGACTGAGAGACGTTGGGGTACCTGACATCGGGTGCTCCGAGGAGACATTACCCCTAAGAGGTCCGTTCTTATGATGTCACCCAACGGTACGGAAGGAGGTACCCTAGAAGGGTTGGGTCCCTAGTTTGAGTCCGGTGTAACCTCTACCTAAGAAATAGTAGACTCGATGGTCCCTTCAGGTTCTTATGACCTGACCCGTCGGATAGGGAAGAGGTCCCCTTGGAAGGACTGGACCTTTAGTTTGGACCCAGAGGACGTAACGTCCACCCAAGAAATGGTTGACTCGATCGTCTCTTAATAGAAGGAAAAGATTATAAATCCTATGTTGAAGTAGAAGAGATGACTGAAATAATAGTGGGGAGTTATACAAGAGACACAAAATCTTTAAACAATTTCTAGATAGACAACGACAAAGGACCGAAGAAGAACAGGTTGAAATCTTCTGACTAAGAATAGGCCTTATCAAGTATCAGTAACATCTCTGTAGGACTGTGTACTGTCCTCTAACAAAGATTTAACGATACTTATTAGTATTGAGAAATTTACATTTACAGAATATATTACAAGAAACATTTTCTATTTTGATATCTAGTGGTTTCAAGAATAAAACCGTTCGTGACAAAGAGATCTTGGTCTGAAGACCTGATTATTTTATGGAAATGTCCGTGGAATTTGGACTTATCATGTTAAAGAACACTTAGATTTAAAAATCTAGTGAAGGGTCTTTCATCTGCAATACAGACCGGTGGAATGATTTAAAGATCCTAAAGGTAAATCCGAAGTCATAGTGACTGAGCTACCTGCACTCAGACTCACTTGAGGCCCTCTACCACTACCTGTCCCTCCGGACCGCACGACGCTAAGTACCCCAGCGTTTCTCAGTCTGTGCTGACTCACTGACTTGACTTGACTTGACTTCCTCTCATAGGTCTTTTCCTTTACCGTTGGGTGAGGTCATAAAAACGGACCTCTTAGGGTCCCTGTCTCTTCGGACCACCTGACGGTATACCCCAGTGTGTCTCAGCCTGTACTGACTTCGTTAAATCGTCGTCGTCGTCGTCGTTCCTCACGAAGGTAAAAGGGAGATCTTTTGAAATCTTGTAACGTAAAAGTGTTACTCCACCGTTGTTTAACCGGAAAGGCATTATTTGTGTAATACGTCGGGGTCCGGTTAAGTACGACCCTCACGGACGATGTGTACTGGAGGGTACTTTGGGTCTACGACAAAATAACGAAAACAAAAGGTGTCACAAAGTGAAGACAGACAGTAGGAGGACATAATACATTTCTACAGGGTTATGGTAGGGAAGTAATTTTGACTTTTGTAATTCGACGAGTTTGTCTCTAAATGTATTAAGACGTTCTCGTTGTTCTACCTTTTGTGAGGGTCAGAGAAAGGTTATAGAGAAGACGTCAGTGGGACGAGTGGTACTTGGTATGGACACTGGAGACCCACGAAGTTGTCGTCCTCCTCGGGTATAGAGTCTCACCACGAACAGCAGAGACAGGGTCGAGGTTTGTTTAGTTTATGTCACCAACAGTTCAAAAGGTTTCATTTGAGGTTAACAACTAAAACAAAAAGGATCCTTACTAAACTATTTTAACAAACTGTTCGATCGAATAGTCTTAACGGGAATTAGGTGTTATCGAGTACCACAAAATTTCAATTCCGTTGTATGTTTGATGACCCGTTAATATCCCTTTTTTGGTGACACATCTTTTTGTTTTATGACATCTAGTCAACTGAATTTACAGTAAAAGAGGACGGAATAAGGAGCAAACGGATTTTCAAGGTAAGGTTACGGAAAAGACGTAAATCCATCACCAAGTCTATCATTTCTTAGAAGGACGTTACGTCCTCTGAGTACTAACTAAGGACCCATCCCTTCTAGGAGACCTCTTCCGTTATCGAAGAGGTAGGGGACCTATAACCTTACCGATGGGTGAGGTTATAAGAACGGACCTCATAAGGTGCCTGTCTCTCTTCGGACCACCCGATGTCAGGCACTTCAACGTTTCTCCGTCTGTGTCGGCTCACTGATTGTGTAAGTGAAAGTCCGATACGTCGAATTAAAAAACGGTCGTTCTATATTTATCTTCGAATGACCATGTGAAGGAGAAAGAATGAGTTTTGTTCATAAACTATCTAACTTTCACTAAAGGTATGTTTACCTTTAATTTTCTTTGGACCTCATCGTTATGAGTATAGCCTGTTTTCTCTGAAATTTCATTTCTGACCCTAAAGGGACCACCAGGTCACTGATTCTAAGACGTGAGGGTTACGTCCCCCGGGTCCAAACTAGGGATCAACCCTTTGATTTAGAGTGTACGACGTCGATTCACAAGTGTACGGTGTTAATCTTCTAGGACGTACGGTGTTGATTGTGGACCGTGTCTGTTTATTTATTTCTATTTGTTTATTTAATTTATTTCTGACAATATTCTCTGTTCCTTCCTGTATTACTAGTTCCTAGTTAGGTTCTTCTACATTGTTAATATTCATGTATACGTGGGTTGTATCCTCGTGGAGTCACACAGTCCGTTTACGACGACGATTCAGTGAAGTCAGCACAGACTGAGAAACGCTGGGGTCTCTACCGTCGGGTGGTCCGAGGGGGTAGGGACCCTAAGAGGTCCGTTCTTGTGACCTTACCCAACGGTAAAGGAAGAGGTTACGTACTTTCACTTTTACTTTCACTTCAGCGAGTCAGCACAGGCTGAGGATCGTTGGGGTACCTGACGCCGGATGATCCGAGGAGGTAGGTACCCTAAAAGGTCCGTTCTCATGACCTCACCCAACGATAACGGAAGAGGGTCCGTTTACAATTGTAGGTAATTTCCCTTTTAGATATGATTGTTTTATTATCATCCGTTGAATTTGAATGTCGTGACCTGTCTAGTAGGTCTGTCTTTTAATTCCTTTGTGTTCGGAATTTATTGGGTAATCTGATCTATTTGAATGACAGGATCTATAATTAACCTTTAAGGTAAGTTTCCGTCGTCTTATGTGAAAAAAACAGTTCGTGTGTACCTTGTAAGAGGTCCTATAGTAGAACCCAGTGTTTAGTTTTGAGTCATTTAAAATCTTTTAACTTTAGTATAGTTCTTTGAAAAGGTTGGTGTTCCGATACTCTAATCTATAGTTAATGTCTTTTTTTTACATATTTTGTGTTTGTTTACCTCCGACTTGTTATACAATAACTTATTGTTTACCTAACTTGTACTGACTCGTACGTGGGTGGTGTAACGTTGGTTACCATAATATGTATAATATGTGTCTTTTAGGATTTCTACGATGGTATTTTATGATCGTGAGTAGCTACTTAAACCATTTCAACGTCCTATGTTTTAATTATGTATCTTTTCTTTAGAGAAAGTAAGGATATGTGATTGTTACTTTCTAGTCTTGCTCTTTAGTTCCTTTGTCTGAGTAAACGGTAGTGTGGCTTTTCTTATTTCATCGATCCGTATTTGGATGGATTACTCCGTTTTCTAGACATGAGTCTTTTGATATTCTAGGGTTACTTTTTTAGTTTTTACTGTATTTGTCTCTCTATATAGTACAAACACCTAGTCTTCTTAGTTATAACACTTTTACTGATATGATGGGTTCCGATAGATGTCTAAGTTACAAGTCAAGTCAAGTCAAGTCAGCGAGTCAGCACAGGTTGAGAAACGCTGGGGTACTTGACGTCGTGTGGTCCGGAGGGACAGGTAGTGGTTGAGGGCCTCAAGTGAGTCTGAGTGTAGGTAGTCCAACCACTACGGTAGGTCGGTAGAGTAGGAGACAGTAGGGGAAGAGGAGGACGGGGGTTAGGGAGGGTCGTAGTCTCAGAAGGATACTCAGTTGAGAAACGTACTTTACCGGTTTCATAACCTCAAAGTCGAAATCGTAGTAAGGAAGGTTTCTTGTGGGTCCTGACTAGAGGAAGTCTTACCTGATCAACCTAGAGGAACGTCTAAGTTACATTAGGGATAGTTTAATGGTTCCCGTAAAAAGTGTCTTAATTTTGTTTGTCTGTATTTTTCGTGAACTGTTCATTTTCACTCGTCCGACAAAATTTATGACTCATCTTCCCTGACGATTGTACGTTTTTGTGACACTTGGACAGGAATCCGGTTATAATTAAAGTGCTACGTAAACGTTGGAGGTCACCAGGTCACGGTACAGATTATAATTCATTATTTGTGGGAGTTCCCTCTGGTTTGTGAGACTTACTCATATGAAAAATCTTTTTCAATAGCAGAAACTGAAATGTGTTCAATATTCGAACAGTTAAGTTTTGATAAGATTTCAGTCAATCTTTCCGTCACTTGAGTATTTTGTCATGATCATAAAACTAAAGAACTTAACCTAAACTTCTATTTCAGTAATACACAAGTATCGGATAGTAAGAATCCGATATCTTTTATGACGACTTTCCTTAATATATTTTGTTACAACTTTCTAATTTCTTTTGGATATATTTATTTCCCGAAGGGTCCACAACGATCACCATTTCTTGGGTGACCGGTCACGTCCATCTACCTTCTCTGTGTCCAAACTAGGACTCAACCCTTCTAGAGAATGTCCTCCCGCACCGTTGGGTGAGGTCATAAGAACGGACTTCATAGGGTACCTGTCCCCTCAGACCGTCCGACGTCAGGTGTCTATCATGACTTCACTGAATCGTACGTATGTTTATTTTTTGGAAGGAACTATATCTAGTTTTCGTGAGTCATAATAATACTATCGTAATGACTGTTACAGTGTTTCTTCCGTCTATCCTTCAAAGTTTTTAGGTAGGGAAAAGTACACAAACAATCGGTAGACATACAGAAGAAACCTCTTTACAGATAAATCAAGAAACCGGGTAAAAAACTAACCCACCAAATAAAAAGACCTTAACTCGACGTCTTCAACAAACATATAAAAACTCTAATCAACAAACAGTCAACGAAGTAAACGATAATAAAAGAGGGTAAGTCTTCCGACAGAAAAGTGGAACGAATATAAAAGGAAACAACACGTCTTCGAAAATTAAAATTAATCTAGGGTAAACAAATAAAAACGAAAATAAAGGTCTTAAGACCCTCCACCTAGTATCTCCTAGGACGACACTAAATACAGACTCTCACAAAACGGATACAAGAGTACGAACCTCGACCACGTACCCCTACTGGGTCTCTCTACAATACCCCTCCCTCCACCCTCCCCCCAAGTACAAACCCTTGCGTACATTCTTAATTTCTAAAATTTTAAATTTTTTATTTTTTTATTTTAATTATTTTTTATTTTATTTTATTTTATTTTTATTTTGTTTGTTGTTTTTTTTAGGTAGGGAGGTGACTTTATTGTTGACCGGTGCGTGTTTCACAGACTCGTTGATGAAACTCTGAGACCTTTGATCAATCTGTGAACGTCGACTACACGAATCCACGTCACAGACTATTTACACTGTAGAGGGTACGACTGATTGTAAGGAGTATTGGGTCGAGGTTCCGTCTGTCAATACCTCTCACACCTGAAATAAACACCACATCGGTCACCTAGAGTCTTGTCCTTTGACCCGGTGTAAGAAGATGCAACCTCCGACCGTGTCTTTAGTCGGTAACAAAGTTAGAGGTACTGAAAGTAACTTTTGTATTTCTCTTACGAAAGAAAAGGGTAAATGTAAATCCATGTCCATAAATTCTCTTAGAGACATTCCAGTGATAGACTGATACCTCTATTGTCTTGTCTCTCAGTTCACTGGTGTGTTCTATTCTTTTATCAGAACCGTTTTTATTAGATCTTTTCAATGATGTGTTTCCTTAATTATGTCAGAAGTAGTTTATTGTTATTGTTAACAATCTTCTCACATTTTAGAATAAAGGTCTCAATGGTGTAATGTAATATATTTAGTACATTCATACCAGGTAATTGTTGACTTTTTTTTTTGTGTTTGGTGACAACTCCTTTGGGTCTGTTACCTAAATGATCTAATTTTTGATATTCTATCTACAGAATCCATACACGTTTCTCTACTTCCTTCGGTACATACTCCTTTATTCTTATAGTCTTTCACATTCTTGTTAATCCCTTATAGTTATTACTCTTGTCGTAACATTATTTCTTGGTTATCTTTAAGTCCTCGATTTTCATGTCATGGTATTTTTAAATTTTTGAATGGTCTTTGAAAGACCATAACATGAGAAATGTTATTTTTCATCATGTGACTTCATTTAGTAAGTGATGTAGATTAGTAATATTTGACACATCTATTTATAGGATAAATATTACCTCATATTATATTGGTATTTTTCCTTCCTTTAGGACGGTAAATACTAACGTACCTGCCCTGAACTTCCGTAATACGATTTACCTTATTTAGTCCTTCTCTTTTATTTTATAGTATAATAGAGTGGCATATGCACCTGATACCCGAAAGGGTCACCACGTCACCATTTCTTAGACGAATGGTTTCGTCCTCTGTGTTCTCTGAACCCAAACTAGGAACCCAGTCCTTCTAGGGGACCTCATCCTTTACCGTTGAATAAGTCATAAGAACGGACCTCTTAGGGTACCTGTCTCCTCGAAACACCCGATGTCAGGTACCCCAGTGTTTCTCAACCTATGTTGACTCGCTGACTCGTACGTGTGTATACACCTGATATTTTATTTTTAGACTTGAGTATTTACGTCTCTTGTGTAACCACTGAGTCTCTACTTCTCTCCAGTTTTACTTACTTACACCAGCTTTTCATGTTTGAAGGTCAACATTTTATATTTATTCAGGATCCTTATACGATATGTCGTACTATTGACATCAATTATGATATAACATTTAAACGTTCAACGATCCTTCCAT
Organism: Capra ibex; assembly: GCA_006410555.1. Lineage (NCBI taxonomy): Eukaryota > Metazoa > Chordata > Mammalia > Artiodactyla > Bovidae > Capra > Capra ibex. Next base: position 27,121,977 of record SJYO01004576.1, read on the forward strand.
TTAGAATTTTTAAGAATAGTGTTCTTTTTTTACGTTAATATACACTCTACCTCCAATTAATCTGAATAGAACCACTAGTAAACCGTTATGTACGTATATAACTTAGAAATACAACATGTAGATTTCGATTATACAATATACAAATTATATAATTAAGGAGTTTAATCTTTATTTTTAGATGTAACAGATGTTCTTTCAGTGAATTCTGGGTTTATGTGTTTATACAACTTACAGTTTCCTCTTTTTTCTATAACGTTCTGACTCATCGGTTTATTTCAGAATTCCGGACAGGAGTTGTCTTCGATCAATTGGTCTCGGAGTGGACGACCCCAAAATAGTCTGTGATTGGTTCGACTCCTATCTCTTTATAGGGTAGGTCAATCGAGATCGACACCCTCTTCACTTTAAGGGTCGAGACCGGGTGAGAGCGAAAGGACGGGGTAGATTCCTCCCTTTTTTTGTGACTCCTTGTGTGTACTTCAACTCAGGTCTCCGTATCCGAGTGATTTTAAAACGCTAGGGATCGTTTTAGTGAAAGAACCATATTTAACTGTTCAAATAAGATTATAGGTGTACCTTCAAATTCTCTGGTGTTTTCGGTTTTGTTAGAAATCTTTCTTGTTGTTTCAATTTCCTGTAGAGTTAAAGTTTTGATTGATGTTTCGATTATTAATTCTGGCGGTCTACTACACTATGACTGTATTCCTGACTGTCTCTAATAGTTTTATCTTAACTCTAATGTGTTTATTTGGGGGTGTAAAACTCAGTTGACTAAAGATTGTTCCTACAGTTCTACTAAGTACACCCTTTTTGTCAGAAAAGGTGTTTACCACGAGTGTCTGTGGTTGAAGGTTGAGGCATAGATACAGTTAGGTAAAATGAAATGTGAGTTAATTCCAAAGAGAGAAGGTAGGTGGATGAGAAAGGGTAGTGTGAAGAGACGTGACGACTTGTGTCTTATATGGGTAGACTTTAAGGGAGGGGACAGAAAGTTACGTTTATATAATAATATAAAGGTTGGTGACCTGTATGTCCTTCCAGTCGACGGAATTCGGTAAGAAAAGGTAAGGGAGTGTGTCACACACGCTAATGGTACTGGTAGAAGTATAATGTCGTACTATAAAACGTAAAAGAGTTTTATTATCCTATGTTGAATCGTTTATTTGTTGTTGAACAAACATTGAAAAATGTAAAGTGGACTCCACAGTAAGACAGAGAGAAACCCATCTAAGAATAATGTGTTTCTCGTCCTAGTTAAAAAGATGAATAACACGTGTGTCATACATAAATTTGACGAACTGTCGTAACGAAGGGACTGGTAACTTTATTGAGACTATTTATGTCTTGATCAGTTACTTGGTGTCTTACGTGTTAGCCAGTCTATAATTGTAAAGTGGACGAGGTAAAACTAGTCCTTTGTTAGTTATATCAGGGCTCCCAACAATTATAGGTCCCTACGAAACACAAGGTAACGAAAGAGGTTGTGTATTGAAAAATTTAGTCGTCGTAAAAATTAATGAAACAATACTGAAGGACCATTTATTAATTACTCACGTCCCTTTGATAACGTTTGGATCCTCTCTTTGTTAACAAATAATTTATTTCTAGTGAACTTATTATGAAGATATGGTATACTGGTTTGGAACAGTCTTTACCACAATATTCATAATTATATTATACCAGAGACATAACTCCCTTTAAGAATGGAATGTCCATGTATTAAACGATATGACTATCTATAGATACTTCCTCTTGTAAGACTGGTCCATAGTTGATACTATTAGTAAAGGATATTAGTATATAATATACATATCATATTTTTGTGACAATATTTTTAATGGAGTAAAAGAATATAGTTAGAAGGGAAGATGGTACTTTATACCCTACCGTACTTTATGATACTGAGTGTAAAACATCTACTGTTTGTTGTCATCAGTTCTCTCAAACCTGTTAGACTATATGTCAGGTCTCGACCAGGGTCTACAAAGATGACAACAGAGTATCTGAGTTTGGATTCTAGTATAAACTCCTGACTTTGTTATGATTTTTGGTGTTTTGAATTGAGTCACACTATTTCAGTGACCGGGGGTCTCGTTAATTCACTGGAGACGTTCGAGTGTAGTAACAGAAAATCCATCTCCCGTCTTGTACAGTCGAGTCGTTTCCATATGGACACTACAACCAAACACCAAGGATGTGGTTTGTTGGGGTTAGTGGAAACAGTAGGGGTTTCGTTAATGGAACAGTCAATTCTACGGTTAACTTCGTGGTTTGTGAGGATAGGATCAGTCACAGGGGACCGTCATGAGAGGGGGTAACTTCCTCTGTAAGAAAAGGAAGGGTTTGTGTCTATAAAGACGCTTGAATTATACGGTTTCTTCATGAATTCACTACTGACCCACTGTTCCGAACACCCGTTACCTTCCGAAAGGTCTTCCTGTACCTACAGGAAGATGACGACATCCGTACGAAACTCCTTCGATGGTTTTATCAAATACCTTTTACCGAAACTTTTAACCACCCCTTTGGTGACTTCTCACAGTTATCCTGACTTAATGTTAAGACATAAGACCCGTGCTTAAAAGGACAGATAGTAATTTCCCGAGGTGGTAACAGGTGTCTACTCGTGAGGTACTACGATTCGAGACCCGTTCTGACACGACAAGTGTGTAATTGGAGTGTCGAACCACATAGACCTGGAGTACCTCTTTTCTCGTCTTTACTAAGGGTCTCTTCTTTCCTGCACCCGGAGTGGACTTGGGTACCTCTCGAGTCTTAGGACTCCTAAAGCAAGTTAAAAAGGTAATCTAGATCTTTTTAGCCTAGAAATATTAGTTTTGCCAAGACCTTTTATTACCTCGTCTAGTGTAACGTCCCTCGTGTCGGGTCCTACTTTCACCCCAGTGTCCCGTTAGGATTTCTTATTGTTTGTTAAATTTGTGTAGTAATTTTGTATGTGCTCTGTAAACATAAATTCTATTGTCCATTTCCATTAAAATCTTTGAGATTTCGTTATAAAACCCGAAGGAACACCGAGTCGACCACATCTTAGACGGTCGTCACACCCTCTGGACCCAAGCTAGGGACCCAACCTTTCTAGGGAACCTCTTCCTTTTCCGATGGGTGAGGTCATAAGACCGGACCTTTTAAGGTACCTATCAGGTACCCCAACGTTTCTCAGTCTGTGTTGGCTCACTGATGGTAAAAGTGTTTCGTTATAAAATGGTCGATTAACGGAATTATCGTTTCATAAGGTCTGCGTATTTTAGTTGTGTAGTGAAAATGGAATTGGACTCATCCAGTAAAGTGGATGTAAGTGGATACATTTATAACAAAAACCTTTTTTTTAGTTAATTTTAGGTGACGAAATTGTACATGAGAAAAGTGGATTCCCCGGACAATTCAACTTCCCCTTTTTTTTTTTTCTTTCTTTTGTCAAATTTTCTGATAAAAATATAGTAAATTATTGGATTTAAATAGTCGCGATTTATAATAGACAAACGTTTCGGACATCTTTTATTTCGTGACTATTTCTTTTTTTCTCTTATCAACTCTTGGAGTTTTACGAAATACATTACTTATCAACTTTCTTAGTAGAGATCTTAGATGTACCTTCAATTTGTCTCTGACATCCACTAAAGTACATAAATTTCCTTGTCTAAAAAAACCAGAAAAAATTTTTATATTTAAATAAATAAATAAACCTCCAATTAAATTTTTCGTCGTACATAGGTACGACATACTCTTTTTTTGATTATGTTTACTTGTTACAACCGGTGGTGTTGTAACATTTCGTTTTTAGGAGGTTAATTTTTTTTTTTTGTTTATTTTATTTTCTCTTGTTCTTTTTATTGAAAAATATTTTACCCTAAGAACAGATTTTATATTTAACAACAATAACAAGTCAGTGATTCAGTACAGACAGAGAAACACTGGAGTGTTTGACGTCGTGCGGTCCGAAGAGACAGGTAGTGATAGAGGGACTGAAACGAGTTCGAGTACAGGTAACTCAGTCACTATAGTAAGTTAGTAGAGGAGGAGACAGTGGGGAACGGAAGTTAAAGGGGGTGGTAGTCCCAGAAAAGGTTATTCAGTTGAAAAACGTAACCCAACCGGTTTCATAACCTTGAAGCCGAAGTCGTAGTCAGGAAGGTTTCGTATAAGTCACAACTACTATGGTGAAATTACTGTCTTTCACTTCTTCTTGATTTCTCGAAGAACTACTTCCACTTTCTTATCTCACTTTTTTGGACCGAATTTTGAGTTATAAGTTTTGTGATTCTAGTACCGTAGACTAGGATAGAAAAGTACCGTTTATCTGACCGTATTTCACCCGTGTCACAGTCTAAAGTACGAGAAATCGAGGTTTTAGTCTCTGACGTCGGTGTTTTAATTTTATACGATCGAGGAACCGTCTTATAGATACAGTTTCACTCTGTCACAAAATTTTTCGTCTCTCTCAAACGTAAGGGTGGTTGTCACATTCTCCCAAGGGAAAAGAGGTATGGGAGAGATCATAAATACGAACATCTGAAAACCTAACGTCGGTAAGACTGACCGCACTTTACCATGGAGTAACACCAAAACTAAACGTAAAGAGACTATTACTCACTACACTCTGTCGTTTTCTCTGTGTCTACATATCTTGTCAAAAAACCTGAGACACCCTATCTCTCTCCCACCCTACTAAACCCTCTTACCGTAACTTTGTACATATTATAGTATATACTTTACTTAACGGTCAGGTCCAAACTACGTACTATGACCTACGAACCCCGACCACGTGACTCTACTGGGTCTCCCTACCCATGCCCCTCCCTCAACCCTCCCCCAAGTCCTACCCCTTGTGCACATATGGACACCGCCTAAGTACAACTACATGTCGTTTTAGTTATGTTATAACATTTCATTAATTGGAGATTTATTTTATTTATTTAAATATAAATTTTTTATTATTTTTTATTTTTTGTCTCTGTAGTGAAACGGGTGTGTCCAGGTATATCAGTTTCGATACCAAAAATTTCATCAGTACATATCTGCACACTCAACCTGTTATTTCTTCCGACTCTCGACTTCTCGACTACGAAACCTTGACACCACGACCTCTTTTGAGAACTCTCAGGGAACCTGTCGTTCTTCTACTTTGGTCAGTTAGGTATAATCCACTGGACCATAAGGGTAGAGGAATTCTTGTAAGGTGTCAAACAACACTCGGTGTGTCAGTTACCTCTTTCCCTTTTAAAATGGGTGGACTTATTCTCAAGGTTTCTTATCGCTCCTCTTTATTCTTTCGGAAGGATTCACTAATTACGATTCTTTAACTCCTTTTGTTATCTTACCCTTTCTGATCTCTAGAGAAGTCCTTTTAACCTCTATCGTTCCCTTGTGAAGTACGTTTCTACCAGTTTTATTTCCTGTCTTTACCGTACTCGGTATTCTATAATACTCTCCATCGTCCTTATGTGTCTTCTTGTTATGTTTTTTCTAGAATTACTGGGTCTATTGATGTTACCATACCAGTGAGTGGAACTCGGTCTGTAGAACCTCACACTTCAGTTCACCCGGAATCCTTTGTAATACACTTTTTCTATGACCTCCACTACCTGAAGGTCGACTCGATAAAGTTTAGGAATTTTTACTACGACAATTTCACGACGTGATGGTCGCTTAAACCTGTTGAGTCGTCACCGGTGTCCTGACCTTTTCCAGTCAAAAGTGAGGTTAGGGTTTCTTTCCGTTACGGTTTCTTATAAGTTTGATGACATGTTAAAGTGAGTAAAGTGTACGATCGTTTTATTATGAGTTTTAAGAGGTTCGTTCCGAAGTTGTCATACACTTGGTTCTTGAAGGTCTACAAGTTCGACCTAAATCTTTTCCGTCTCCTTGTTCTCCGGTTTGAAGGTCGTAGGCAACCTAGAATCTTTTTCGTTCTCTTAAGGTCTTTTTGTAGATGAAGACGAAGTAACTGATGTGGTTTTCGGAAACTGACACACCTAGTGTTGTTTGACCTTTTAAGAATTTCTCTACCCTTATGGTCTGGTAGAGTGGACGAAGGATTCTTTGGACATGCGTCCAGTTCTTCGTTGTCAATCTTGACCTTTATCTTGTTACCTGAAAAGTTTTAACCCTTTATTCATACTGTTCCGACAGATAACAGTGGGACGGATAAATTGAAGATACGCCTCATGTAGTACCCTTTACGACCCGACCTACTTCGTGTTCGACCTTAGTTCTAACGACCCTTTTTGTAGTTATTGGAGTCTATACGTCTACTGTGTTGGGAATACCGTCTTTCACTTCTTCTTGATCTCAGAGAACTACTTCCACTTTCTCGTCTCACTTTTTCAACCGAATTTTGAGTTGTAATTTTTTTGTTTCTAGTATGATAGACCAGGGTAGTGAAGTACTGTTTATTTACCCTTTGTTACCTTTGTCACTGTTTGAAATAAAACCCCCCGAGGTTTTAGTGACGTCTACCACGGACTTCGGTACTTTAATTTTCTGCGAACGAGGAACCTTCTTTTCGAAACTGTTTGGATCTATCGTATCATAGTTTGTCTCTGTAATGAAAAGTTGTTTTAAGGTGGAATAGATTCGATACCAAAAAGGTCATCATTACATACCTACACTCTCAACCTGGTATTTCTTCCGACTTACACCTTCTCAACTACGAAAACTTGACACCACAACTTCTTCTGACACCCCCTCAAGGAACCTGATGTTCTTTTGGTTTAGTCAGTTAGATTTCCTTTAGTTGGGACTTATAAGAAACCTTCCTGACTACGACTTCGACTTCGAGGTTACGAAACCAGTGGACTACGGTTCTTGACTGGGTAAACTTTTCTGGGACTACGAACCTTTCTAACTTCCGTCCTCCTCTTCCCGTACTGTCTCCTGCTCTATCAACCTACCGTAGTGACTGAGTTACTTGTATTCAAACTCGTTCGAGGTCCTCTACCACTTCCTGTTCCTTCGGACCGTACGACGTCAGGTACCCCAGCGTTTCTCAGTCTGTGTTGGTTCCCTGATTTGTTGTTATGTGTCAATTTTTGCAATCGTCTCAGTTACTTCGTCTTAAGACAGTGGGTTTTTTAGGAAATTCGATCCGAAGTCGTCATGTACTTGGCTCTTGAAGGTCTACTTGTTCAACCTACATCTTTTCCGTCTCTTTGGTCTCTAATTTAACGGTTGTATACGACCTAGTATCTTTTTATACTTATTTTACATTTTAAAGATAAAGTTTATATTTAGACTCCATTCACTTCGTCTTTTCCATTTAATACTTTTAAAAAAATTTTAACAGAGGAATCCTTAATTTACAATTAGTAAAGGAAAGTCTATTTTTTAATTAATAAACCCGTCTCAACGGGATACACTTGTAGACCCTATAACAAGACACATCGATCGTTGTCTTATCATATAAAGTTAGTCAAAATTTACGTAGTAAATTTAGATTTAATAGTATAAAGGTCATTTCTTTAGTGTAATCTCCTTTTCAAAAGAAAAAACCATCCTCTAGATATTTTGTTTTAACGACGTTACTTTATTAGTTACTTTTAAGTATTACACCTCTCTATTTTATAAGTATAGATATCTAATTATTAATGAACTTATTTTTTATATGACTGTCTCACTGTAGTCCTTCTGCCACTGGATCGGGAACAAGAGGGTATCTTTGTGACTAAATCTTTACTATTTACGTCATTTTTAAAATTACTCCAAAAGTCTTAGGTCATTTCACAACGTCATGGTATCTACTCATGTGTCGATCCTTGTCGGTATAATTTTAAATATCGTCACGTTAAAGTAAAAAGGACATAATCGTTGAGGGGGTTGGACCGTGTTGAGTTACGACCTTCTCTTACCGGTTCCACCACTTCCGAGGTAACGTTCTTTCTCTTCCTACTTCGTACATAGGTTACTTGACTGAAAAGTCCCCGAAGAAATCCTTTACCAAAGACAGAATTTATTGAACCCCACGAGAGTCTTGATCCTATCATACCTACAGACGCTGGTCATTCTTACTTCCTTTCACTCCTAGACAAGTCAAGTCAAGTCAAGTCAAAGAGGCAGCACAGACTGAGAAACGCTGGGGTACTTAGTGTCGTGCGGTCCGGAGGGACAGGTAGTGGTTGAGGACCTCAAGTGAGTCTGAGTGCAGGTAGCTCAGTCACTACGGTAGGTCGGTAGAACAGGAGACAGAAGGGGAAAAGGAGGACGGAGGTTAGGGAGGGTCGTAGTCTCTGTAAAGGTTACTCAGTTGAGAAGTGTACTCCACCAGTTTCATGACCTCAAAGTCGAAATCGTAGTAAGGAAGGTTTCTTTAGGGTCCCGACTAGAGGAAATCCTATCTAACCACCTAGAGGAACGTCAGGTTCCCTGAGAGTTCTCAGAAGAGGTTGTGGCGTCAAGTTTTCGTAGTTAAGAAACCGCGAGTCGGAAGAAGTGTCAGGTTGAAAGTGTAGGTATGTACTGGTGTCCTTTTTGGTATCGGAACCGATCTGCCTGGAAACAACCGTTTCACTACAGAGACGAAAAATTATACGATAGATCCAACCAGGATTGAAAAGAAGGTTCCTCATTCTCAGAAAATTAAAGTACCGACGTTAGTGGTAGATGTCACCAAAACCTAGGGGGGGTGGGGGCGGTTTTATTTTAGACTGTGACAAAGGTGACAAAGGGGTAGATAAAGGTATTGCACTACCCTGGTCTACGGTACTAGAAACAAAAGACTTACAACTCGAAATTCGGTTAAAAAAGTGAGAGGAGAAAGTGAAAGTAGTTCTCCGAAAACTCAAGGAGAAGTGAAAGACGGTATTCCCACCATAGTAGACGTATAGACTCCAATAACTATATAGAGGGTCGTTAGAACTAAGGTCGAACACAAAGAAGGTCCGGTCGTAAAGAGTACTACATGAGACGTATATTCAATTTATTTGTCCCACTGTTATATGTCGGACTGCATAAGGAAAAGGATAAACCTTGGTCAGACAACAAGGTACAGGTCAAGATTGACAACGAAGGACTGGACGTATGCCCAAAGACTTCTCCGTACAGTTCACCAGACCATAAGGGTAGAGAAAGTCTTAAAAGGTCAAGCAACACTAGGTGTGTCAGTTTCCGAAACCGTATCAGTTCTTTCGTCTTTATCTAGAAAAAAAACCTTGAGAGAACGAAAAAGTTACTAGGTCGTCTACAACCGTTAAACTAGAGACCAAGGAGACGGAAAAGATTTTGGTCGAACTTGTAGTCCCTCAAGTGCCAAGTTCATAACGACTTCGGACCGAACCTCTTAAAACTCGTAATGAACTGATCGTACACTCTACTCACTTTAACACACCATCAAACTCGTAAGAAACCGTAAAGGAAAGAAACCCTAACCTTACTTTTGACTGGAAAAGGTCAGGACACTGGTGACGACTCAAAAGGTTTAAACGACCGTATAACTCACGTCGTGAAAGTGTCGTAGTAGAAAGTCCTAAACTTTGTCGAGTTGACCATAAGGTAGTGGAGGTGATCGAAACAAGACCTTTCACTCCTATCACCAAACGACACCGGTCGTACCGAACTGTGTTAGATCTCTTCCACTTGGTGAAGTCCTAAGAAGAACTTCCCCTACCCTCTCCTCATCTCGAACGTGGACCACGAGACCGAAAAACGTCCTGATGGGTTTCCTTACCATAGACAGAGTAGACTAAGTCCCATGATTCCCCCTTTCACGAAGTCTGTCTTTTGTTTCCCTTGTTCTCTAATGGACTTTACTTAAACCGTTCGAAGTGATTAACACTTTAAGATGTAAGTTCCGGTCTCTTCGACGTAGAAGTAAAAGTTTTCCTTTTCTAAAGTCTCCGGGGGTCTTACGGATCGGTTCTATGGAACACTCTTAAAACGGAGTATATTTCTGACCCGGTGTTATTACATTTCGTTAATAGGAGGTTAAATTTTATTTAATTAATTTAAATTTATTAATTTTTTCTTCCGTCTTACTCGACACTTGATGGGTAAATTCTTTTTTTTTTCTCACCCTTCCAACCGAAAAAAAAAAAAAGAAAGTTTTAGGACCTAAAATTGTACTTCAGTGTTTTGTGTTTTTCTGCGTCCTTTGTACCGAGTTTCCATCTTTTATTTAGAGATCTTTGACTGGGATTTCTTTACCTCTATAATGAATATACTTGTTTATTAAAAATTTTACACTATTTCTACGAAGTAGTCAAGTTCTCCTACTAAGTACTTGTTTTACTCTGACAGTTGTTTCTCTGTTTTGTGTCTTTTCTTAGTTTGTTCCTGTAGGAACCTTCAGGTTACCAATTCTTAGGTGGAAGTGTACGTCCTCTGTACCCAAGGTAAGGGTCAACCCTTTGATTCTAGGGTATACCGAGTCTCATTGATTCGGGTACGATTATAATAAATTAGTCTTCTAGTTTTCCGTTTTTATACTTTTTCTTACTTCTTTAGGATTCCTTGAATCTCTTGTGGTTATTAATATAGTTATACGTATAATACCCCTTCTCTCTGTCTTTCCCTGTCTTTCGAATAAACTTCTTTATCATCGTTTTTGAAAGGTATAGTCCCCTTTTTGACTGTGAACCTTTGATCTTCCGGTTGTGTGAGATTGATCCTACTTGTTTTCTTAGGTGTAACTTTCTATAACATTAGTTTAACAGTTTTCAGTTTCTATTTCTCTCTTCACACTATCGTCGTTCCTTTATCACTAAACAGAGAATGTTGTCTTCGTAGTATGTTGATTGTTGTCCAAAGATTCGTCTCTACAACCTCCGGTCTTTACTCACCCTACTATTTCGTTTTTCTTTTTTTTAACAGTTGGTTCTTTTAAGAATTGTATAGACCGTTTTGTTAAGAGGTTTTTTCCTGTTTATCTTCGACTTCCACAAGTAGTGGTGATCTGTACAGAATGTTCTTTACGATTTTACACAGTAATTTCAACTTTGTTACCCCGTGTCTTGTCGTTGTGTTTTCGCGTTTTCATATTTCGAACGACTATATCCATTTATATATCTGCTTAGGTCTTTAAGTTTCTATTTGACTGTTTGGAAATGGATCTAATAGATTTTTTCTGTCTCTCTCTCTCTCTTCCGTCCCTGAAGGCACCGTCAGGTTACCAACTCTGACGTGAAGGTTATGTCCCCCGTACACAAACTAGGAACCAGTCCCTTGTTTCTAGGGTGTACGGTGCGTCGGTTTTGTGTTGTTTATTTATTTACCTACTTTTCCACATGTTCTTTCAGAGTGAGTTTTATTGTTTACGATAAATTTAAAAAAATTAATTTTTTCTCTTTTAAGTTTACTTTTTGTTAGTTTTCACTTCTACTTTGTAATGTTGAGTATGGTGTCTTTATGTTTTTTACAACTTCGTTGATGATACTACAGTTGTTTAACATATCGTATCGTCTTTACCTATCTGTTCGACAATCCTGACTTAGTACTTCTTTGTCTTTTAGAGTGTTTGGTTTTTACTATTCAACAGTTTAGTCATTAGTTTTGGGTTGTTGTTGTTGTTTTTCGGATCTTGGTCTACCAAAGTGACCACCTAAGGTGTTTGTATATTCCTAATCTTTGTAACGGTTAGGAAGAGTTTGAGAAAACTTGTATACGTTTAAATAGTTACGTTATATGGTGTAATAATTTTACTTTTCGTTTTTAGTTGTGTTATCTACGTCTTTTTCGTAAACTGTTTTAATCTTTAAGAAAAACTATTTTTGTGAAGATATAATGAGTTGTATTATTTCACTATATACTGTTTGGATGTCAATTAGTGTGAGTTTCCACTGTCAGAATTTCGAAAAGGAGATCCTAGTCCCTGTTATTCTTACGGGTGAGAATGGTGAGGATAAGTTATATCATGACCTTAGGATCGGGGTCGTCAGAGAGTCACCGTTGGGTGAGGTCATAAGAACGAACCTTTTAAGGTACCTTCTTTTCTGACTACCCGATATCTGGGATCCCAACATCTCAATCTGTGCTGACTCGTACGTATGTGTGTATTTCCTTTTCCTTCTTCATTTTTTCAGAAGAACGTGTACGATACTAGAATATATAACTTTTGGGACTTCTGGGATGACTTTTGACAATCTTGATTAGTCACTTAAGTCATTTCAACGTCCTATACTTCAGTTGTAATTTTTTACTAAACGTAAAGACATGAAATTTTTGTTTGACAGACTTTTTCTTTATTTCTTTTGTTAGGGTGAAAAGAGTGTTATTTTACTATTTTACGAATTCTTATTTAAATTGGTTACTTTATTTTCACAAATATAACTAGAGAGTTTCTGTTACTACTTTTATTAATTTATTCCGTACTTATCGATAAATCACAGGTACTTAGTCTTCATAATTATGATGATAATAGAGGTATTATAGGTTTCGTCAGACATCTAAGTAACATTAAAGTAGTTTAAGATAGTTTAAGATTACCGTAAAGAATGTCTTTATGTTTTTTTAGTAAGATTTTTAGGTGTACCTTAATCTTTTTCTGGGGTTTATGGGTTTCTTCAAAGTTCTTTTTACCTTTTAAGACTTGTGTAATTTTAAAGACTAAAGTTTAGTATTATGTTTCGATTCTATAGTTTTCTTATAACATGACCGTATTTTTGTTTGTGTATTTGGTTACGTTGTCTTAAGTTTCGGGTCGTTATTTGGGTATGTATATAATAGTTGATTATAAACTGTTCCCTCGGTTCTTATGAGTCACCTCTTCCTATCAGAAAAGTTATTTATCACAATCCTTTTGATGTTTAAGTGTACGTTTTCTTACTTTGTTCTGGGGATAGAAATGGTGAGTATTTTCAATTGAAATTCACCTAATTTCTGAAGTCACCTTCTGGACTTTCGTATTTTGATGATCTTAATTTGAATCTCTTTTGTGAGGAACTCTTACCGAAACCCTTACACTAAAAAGTTTACACTGTGGTTTTCGTGTTCGTTATTTTATTTTTCATTTGATTACCCTGATGTAGTTTCATTTTTCGAAAAGACGTGTCGTTTTATTCATACTTTCCTTTGGATGTTTTACACTCTTTTATAAACGTTTGGTATAAAGAATCTTCCCCAATTATAGGTTTTATACATCTCTTGAGTGTGTTACGTTATTTTTCTTTTCGTTGGACCAATTTTCACCCGTCTCCTTGACTTGTCTGTAGACGGTTTTCTGTACGTTTACCGGTTGTTCACGTATTTTCCAAGAGTTGTAATGGTACTGTGATGACCTCACTTACATTTGAAGATGTCAGTGACACATTTTGTCACACCTTCAAGAAGATATATAATTTTTATTTTGATGGTATACTAGGTCGTAACGATGAAGACTTACTTTACTTTTGTCTTATAGTATCTCCAAAGATATGAAGTACAAATAACCTCGTAATAAATGTTATAGATTCTACACCTCTGTTTGATTCAGAGGTAGTTGACAACTTACCTATTTCTTTTTTATTTATATGTGTGTTTCCCGACTGGGAACTTGTTGTACCCTTACCTCGTGACTGGGGGTAGGGTACGCCGGTGTCAACTTTCAGGTACATGTTGAAACGTCAACCGGAAGGTGTAGACGTCAATGTACAAGGTCCTAGGTTGGTTCGTACTTAGTACACCATGACATCGTTTATGAATGACCTTTTATATGTGTGTAGTCATCTGGTTACTCAAGTTTGGGTGCAACAAGTTCACAGATGACATATGTGTAGTGAAATTCACGTCGCGAACTCACTATATATGTATATGTGTATGTTACCTTATGATAAGTAGGTACTCTCCTTCATTTAGGAACATAAACGATGGTGACTTACCGAGCACTCGTGTAATACGACTCACTTTATTCTGTCTGTTCTATTTATGATATACTTTAGTGAATATACACCTTACATTTTTTGTTTTTGTTTTTTGATTGTGTATCTTTGTCTCATCTTCCTACCAAAAATCCCCCGTCCTCCAACCCCTTTATTCCTCTACAACGAGTTTCTCATGTCTAAAGGTCAATCTTTTACTTAGTCAAGACCCCTTAGATTACGTGTTGTCATAATTATCTCAATTGTATCGGTATAATGTATAGTTTTTTAAGGACTCTGTAATCTAAAATATACAAAAGATTTCTTTCCATTAATACCCTGAACTACCTCTACGATCTGTCACGATACCATCATTAGATAAAGTTATATACTCATATATTTTAGTTGTATAACATATGAAATTTGAATGTGTCATAGTTAATATAGAGTTACTTGGACCCCCCTTTATAACTCATATCTGGTGTAGGTAAGTCCTTCAACTAAAAATTTTAGGACCTATACATCCACATCAATGTCGATGGTACATCCCTTTTACATACCAAGTCATCTTTTGAAACGTGATAGATACATCAAATGAGAAGACATTAAGATACCCTCTATAAAACGTTGAAAAAGTTAAAAGTTGTTATCTATCACTGTGTTTTATTAAGAACAGAGATCTGTATGTTTGAGACAAGACATCTCTAAGTCAACTGAAAGGATCTATCAAAACAGAAGTAAACGTGTAAGTATAGTTGTAAAAAAGTGAGATTTATTTAGACATGAAAAAGTGGGAACAGGACATTGGACCAACCTTGTGAGACAATGATGAACATTGAATAAAGGAGCAATTACTCAATATATTATAAAAATTGAACACAAGTAATTTTTTTTATTTCTTCTAACCAGTTATCCATAGATTCTGTTACAATTGTAGGGATTAGTAATTCAAAACACGACCAGAGTCGAATAATTATTGGTTACCACACCAACCTGGTCGGGAACACAAGTATAAAACTGACACCTTCCAGGAGTTTTTGTCTTTATAAGTTATGTTAGTGATATAATTGGTCTTCGGGGTAAATACTCAAAAATAAGTTTTCTTGACTTGACTAAACCCTAGAGTTTATCTATATCGGTACCCCACCTTTCTTGGATTTATGGGAATTATTAATCGTTTTTTTCTTTTATACATTTATGTGTGTCACCTCATGATAAGTCAGTATTTGTACTTTATTTAGAACAGTGTATGATGTTACACCTACTGGGTACTCGTATAAAACGATTTATCTTTTCAGTCAGTACTTTCCTGGTTACAACGTACTAAGGTGAATTTACTTCATCGGTTTCTTCAGTTTGGGTGTCTTTATCTTTCATCTAACGACCAATCGTCCCGGAGCTCCTTTCCTTTACCTCTCAAGCTACCCATCTCTCATAGTCAGCACTTCCTACTTTCAAGATTTCCCGATGACACACTAATTGAAGGGACCACCAAGTCCGCCATTTCGTAGACGGATGTTACACCCTCTGGACCCAAATTAGGGACCCAGTCCTTCTAGAGGACCTCTTCCCTTACCATTGGGTGAGGTCATAAGAACGGACCTTTTAGGGTACCTACCTCCTCGGACCATCCGACGTCATGAGAACGGACCTTTTAGGATACCTACCTTCTCGGACCATCCGATGTAAGGTACCCCAGTGATTCTCAGCCTGTACTGACTCACTGAAGTGAAAAGTGACACACTAATATCAATTATTATGACAGGACGTGTGTTATTATACAATTCTCCTATCTAGAGTACAATATACAACAAATGATATTTTTATGAAATTAAGACTTCTTTTTTTATTTTGTCACATTAAACATTATGTTCGACTTTTTAGTCTCAGTAACACTGTTTGTGAAACACGGACCATCACCCTTCATTTATAAATGGTATTTAAACAATAGTTTTAGGTTATTACTACCTCGTTTCGAACCATTTGACTTTTGTCTCAGTTTAAGATCAATGTCTTCTGTCCCATTTTTCCATAATTAATCCAACTTTATATCAATTTGTAAAGTATAATTAGTGAACCAAACCACATAACACGACTTATACAATCGTACATAAAAAAGTTTTATATTTATATCACTCATAACTCATTGTTTTTAGTAACTACGACCATACAAATTTATCACGACGGAAATGTCTCTCCCGAAGGGTCCACCTCGATTACCATGTCTCGGACGGACGGTTACGTCTTCTGACGTCTCCCTCTGTGCCCAAGTTAGGGACTCAGTCCTTCTAGGGGACCTCCTCCCCTGTCGTTGTGTGAGGTCATAAGAACGTTCCTCTTAGGATACCCCTCTCCTCGGATCACCCGATGTCAGGTATTCCAGTGTTTCACAACCTGTACTGGTTTCCCTGAATCGTGCGTGAGTACGGAAATGTCTCTTGAGTACTAACTCCTCTTGAAGTGACTCTATGTATAAGGATTACCTGACTTTAGTATCTACTGTATTGATAACCGGTCTTGAAGTCCGGACCCAGGACCTTATTGAGAGTCTACACAGACACTCTGTCTTATATTCTTATATCAAGTTAATCCATTTATGTATACTGTGAACAAAGTACGAGGGATTCCTGTACTCCTCCAGTAAGGGTGGGACAGGTGAATTATTCATAAGGGACCACTTTACGAGATTTTGTCTGTTGGTGTAAACACTATGTCCTTTTGGTGACAAGAGAGAAAGTACTTTACTAAGTTTTGGTAAGAATCACTAAAGACTATAATTTTGTCCCGAGTTCTCTGTGATACTTATTTACTGAAAAACATTGGCGTACCATACACATTAGTATCTTCAGGTGTGGGTCGTTCGTATCTATGTGTTTTCGGGTGAACCAAGAGAAGAAGTTTGTGAGAGAGGAGGTGTACTCCTCTGTCAGTACTGGGTGTCCTTTCTACACCGGGTAGGACTTTACGAAGGTTCTCCATAGTAACCTCTTTCTCTTCTGATAATTTCTATCTCGATAGTCTCGTATCTTAACGAGTGGTAACCAAAAAGAGTTGAGGAGGTGGTCCGTCGCCCGAAGGAGAACTTGAGCCAGGAGTTACGAGGAGAAGGGGTAGGGCTTTAAAGAGTCCCAGTACTCCCTCTTCGCGGCGTAGAGGAAGGTACAGAAGGGTAACGACTTTTCCTAAGGATGGTCCTCCTCTTTATCTTGATCCTCCCTCCAGGATCCCTTCCTCTTCCTTCGACTGTGAACCGTCGGGGGGTGTACCTGGTTCGAGACGACCTCTCGAGAAGTTTAAGGACAAAGGTAGGACGGGTGAGGGTGACGGTTACGAATTGTGTATGGTAAACAATGTAATCGAGAAAGTCGGTTACCTTTACAAGGAGAAGGTCTTTTGAGAAGAGGGTCTAGTTAGTCCCGAAGAAAGTGACGAAGTATAGGTACGTTCTGGTGCTACCCGAAGTACGGTTTTATGTGTCACTTGTGTCCCGGTATCTGAAAACTCTCGACACTTCCCTCCGTGTGTATTATTGTTTTCTTCAGTTATAAACTTTGATGTAACACGGACTCCGTCTTACATAATAGCAGGATGATAATACGAAAGTAAGACGGTGTATGTCGGATTTATAAAGACTTAAATTATTTATTCATACTACCATTAACTTTTCGTCTCTGTAATGAAACGGTTGTTTCCAGACAAATCAGTTCCGATACCAAAAAGGTCACCAGTACATACCTACACTCTCAACCTGACACTTCTTCCGACTCGCGGTTTTTTAACTACGAAAACTTGACACCACAACCTCTTCTGAGAACTCTCAGGGAACCTGACGTTCCTCTATGTTGGTCAGGTAAGACTTCCTCTAGTCGGGACCCTAAAGAAACCTCCCTTACTACGACTTCGCCTTTGAGGTCATAAAACCGGTGGAGTACTCTTCTCAACTGAGTGACCTTTTCTGAGACTACGACCCTCCCTAACCCCTGTCCTCCTCTTCCCCTGTTGTCTCCTACTCTACCGACCTACCGTAGTGACTGAGTTACCTGCACTGAGACTCCCTTGAGTCCTTCAACCACTACCTGTCCCTTCGGACCGCACGACGCTAAGTACCCCAACGTCTCAGTCTGTGCTGACTCACTGACTTGACTTGACTTGACTTGACTACTACCATTAACAATGGCAAAGGTAAAGGTAGACAATACGATCCGTTACCGGGTTCATTGACCATGGGTCTAATGTTACTTAAGAGTATAGTCGTGGAAGTCGTCCAAATAAACGGGCCGAATATTTATTCCTCATATAGTACTCTTTACGGTCCGAACTACTTCGTGTTCGACCTTAGTTCTAACAGTCTTCTTTATAGTTATTGGACTCTATACGTCTACTGTGGTGGAAATACCGTCTTTCGTTTCTCCTTGATTTCTCGGAGAGCTACTTTCACTTTCTCCTCTCACTTTTTCAACCGAATTTCGAGTTGTAAGTCTTTTGTTTCTAGTACCGTAGGTCAAGGTAGTGAAGTACCGTTTATCTACCCTTTTGTTACCTTTGTCACTGTCTAAAATAAAAGAACCCGAGGTTTTAGTGACGTCTACCACTGACGTCGTTACTTCAATTTTACACGAACGAGGAACTTTCTTTTCAATACTGGTTTGTTCTGTCGGATAATTTTTCGTCTCTGTAATGAGACTACCGTATTCAGACAGATCAGTTTCGATACCACAAAAGTCATCAATGCATACCTACACTCTCAACCTGGTATTTCTTCCGACTCACGACTTCTTAACTACGAAAACTTAACATCGTAACCTCTTCTGAGAAGTCTCATGGAACCTAACGTTCCTCTAGTTTGGTCAGTTAAGATTTACTTTAGTTGGGACTTATAAGTAATCTTCCTGACTACGACTTCTACTTCGAGGTTGCGAAACCGGTGAACTACCCTTCTCCACTGAGTAAACTTTTCTAGGACTACGACCCTTTCTCACGTCCGTCCTCCTCTTCCCCTACTGTCTCCTGTTCTACCAACCTACCGTAGTGGCTGAGTTACCTGTACTCAAACTCGTTCGAGACCGTCTATCACTACCTGTTCCTTCGGACCGTACGACGTCAGGTGTCCCAGTGTCTCAGTCTGTGCTGACTCGTTGACTTGTTGTTGTTGTTATTTATTCCTTTGTCCGACACCTTAAAGTAAAGGAAAGGTCGCAGGGTACCGATGATGTATCTAAATTTAAAGTTTGAGAATAAGTGGAAGACTAGGAATTACTCGTTCCGTAGTTAGGGGCTCCAGGTGGAAATTTGGTAGTGGATCGACCGACGAAGTCTTGGTGTACGTCCCAAGAAGGTTACCCTTAAGTATAAGGGATCGGGACACTACACCTCTTCCGTTACCGTGGGGTGAGGTCATGAGAACGGACCTTTTAGGGTACCTACCTCCTTGGACCATCCGACGTCAGGTACCCCAGCGATTCTCAGCCTGTGCTGACTAACTGAAGTGAAAGTTAAAAGTGAGAGTACGTAACCTCTTCCTTTACCGTTGGGTGAGGTCATAAGAACGGACCTCTTAGGGTCCCTACCCCCTCGGACCGCCCGACGACAGATACCACAGCGTGTCTCAACCTGTGCTGACTTCGCTGAATCGTCGTCGTCGGGACACTATTTATGATCTTAAGGTATAAAATTTTTTACTTAAGTCTATTGAGATTGCGGGTCGAATCAGACTCTAGGTTACCACAGTGATTCTGTCTGTCCCTCCTTCGTAGTATCTCCGTCACAGTCCTGTACGTATAGAGTACCTCCTAGTTATAGAAGGTAAGACGTAATAAATGGCCCATGTCTGTCCTCGAAGGACGTTTTAGGTTTACTCACGAAGACGACGGTCACCCTGGGACTGACCACTGAAGAAAGGGAGTAAGTGAGTAGGAACACGACTTACGTCTCGATAAAGGAATTATGGTTGGTGTTACATGAAGAAGTCTTTTCAAGATAAAAGTACCGGTAGACTTGTTTTGTGTGTCGAATATATCATTTTCTGAAGACGTTCCTTTAGAGATTAGTGTTTTTTTTTTGAATGGTAACTGAAAGTCAGGGTTTAGTATCGCTTTCCGACACTTTGTTTTTTCCCTTCATTGTGTACGTCGAAAACGGTGAAATAATAAAACAAAGATAATGAACACGTTTCTGTTGATAAAGAGACGAGTGTTTTGTGTAATGAAGAAAAGAGATGAATACTGTTACTGTCCGGTCTTTTCCGTTGTCCTTATGGTCTTAACTGTCCCTTATTAAACGACTAGACAAAATTGTTACACGGGTCCTGAAGGGACCACAAAGTCACCAATTCTTAAGTGGGTGACTACTTTCAAGTTAGGGACCACGTCTTTCTAAGGAACACGGTTTCCCGTTGATTCGGACAAAAGGTGTTGAGGACTCAGGTACACGGGATTTTGCGTACGAGGTGTTCTCTTCGGTGGTGTTCTTCGGACACGTGGTGCTGATCTCTCATCGAGGTTAGACGGTGTTGATCACTCTCGACACGTGTCGTTCCTTCTGGGTTACGTGATAACATTTCATTTTAGTTCATTTTTATTTGTAAAAAATTTTATTTATTTATTTATGTTTGATTTTCCATTTTCTTTTTTTTACACGAGTCTCTTTATATATAATGAAAATTTTGACCTGAATTTATATTTAAATAAATAAAATTAACCTCCAATTAATGTAACCTTTTTTTTTTTTTCTAAACTGTTGTATCAACTGGACGTTTTATTGACCTGAATCAAATGAATGGGAAAAGTTCGGGGACCTCCTCGTATTTCCGATGAATGTAACCAATTTCTAAACGACTACAAGAATTGTAGATTGACATCCTATAAAGGTTCTTAGCCCTCTCCTCACCCCGGGCCGCCCTCGAAGGGAAAGGGTCTCGAGACAAAGGTCTCACTCTACTCTTCGTCTGTCCTCTCTCTCTCGTGGTCCTGGTGTCGGTCTAGGTAACTGTGGAAGAGAAGAATGAGTCTGCTGACACTCGGACTTTAGATTCAGGGACGACTAAGTTATACCCAGAGAGACTCCTGATTTCTATAGTTAGTTAGTGTAGGTGAAATATGAGATAAGACTCATCTGAAACCGGTGACTATTTCTATTTTAATTTCACATGAAACCAGAACAAAAGGGAGACAGGTCATTATTGTAACCTCTAACAGTAAATGAACATGACCCGACCCTAGGTACAAACTATTAAATTTTTTTTTTAAAGGTAACACGGCAGTCCTAACTCTTGGTAACTTTATTTATTAAACTACGGTTTTTTTTGTCGAGTTTTGAGACCTAAGTTCAGTTGCTAGTCAACGTTTAAATACTGAACTTCTGTTAGTCATATAAGATACGGTAAAAATAAATAAATAAATAATGGATTAACTTGTTTAAATAACATCACATGAACTAAATGTTTACAATCAAAGTTCATATGTCGTTTCACTTATCCAACATGTATATGTATATAGGTGAGAAAAATAGGAAATCTAATAAAATGATATGTCTTTTGATATCTTATAACTCATCTGGGGACACGATATGTCATTCAGGATCAGTCAATAGATAAAAAATTAAAAATTTATAAAAATCAGGAAATTTAACACTTTCATACTATGGTGTAAATGTCCGCTGAAACCGTTTTCGTTCTCTCAAGTTCCTTTTGTAGATAAAGACGAAATAACTGATACGGTTTCGGAAACTGACACACCTAGTGTTAGTTGACACCTTTTAAAACTTTCTCTATCCTTATGGTCTGGTGGACTGGACGGAGAACTCTTTGGATATACGTCCAGTCCTTCTTTGTCAATCTTGACCTGTACCTTGTTGTCTGACCAAGGTTTATCCTTTTCCTTATGCAGTTCCGACATATAACAGTGGGACGAATAAATTGAATATACGTCTCATGTCGTACTCTTACGACCCGACCTTCTTCGTGTTCGACCTTAGTTCTAACGGCCCTCTATATAGTTATTGAAGTCTATACGTCTACTGTGGTGGGAATACCGTCTTTCACTTTTCCTTGATTTATCGGAGGACCACTTTCACTTTCTCCTCTCACTTTTTCAACCGAATTTCGAGTTGTAAGTCATTTGCTTCTAGTACCGTAGACCAGGGTAGTGAAGTACCCTTTATCTACTCCTTTGTCACCTTTGTCTCAGTCTGAAATAAAAACCCCCGAGGTTTTAGTGACGTCTACCACTAACGTCGGCACTTTAATTTTCTACGAATGAGGAACCTTACTTTCTATACTTTCGTCTCTGTAATGAAACGGTTGTTTCCAGGCAGATCAGTTCCGATACCAAAAAGGACACCAGTACATACCTACACTCTCAACCTGACACTTCTTTCGACTCGTGGCTTCTTAACTACGAAAACTTGACACCACAACCTCTTCTGAGAACTCTCAGGGAACCTGAGGTTCCTCTAGGTTGGTCAGGTAAGACTTCCTCTAGTCGGGACCCAAAAGAAACCTTCCTTACTACGATTTCGATTTTGAGGTTATGAAACCGGTGGAGTGCGCTTCTCAACTGAGTGACCTTTTCTGAAACAACGACCCTTCCTGATCCCCGTCCTCCTATTCCCCTGCTGTCCTACTCTACCGACCTACCGTAGTGGCTGAGCTACTTCCACTCAAACTCACTTGAGGTCCTCGACCACTACCTGTCCCTCCGGACCGCACGACGCCGAGTACCCCAACGTTTCTCAACATGTACTGACTCTCTGACTTGACTTGACCTTTTATATCTTGTTTAAACGTATATCAAGGTGACACATAACGTTACTAAAAAAATTCATCTATTTAATTCCAAAAATCAACCTCAAAGTTATAGTTTAAGAGTTTTTAATTATTTTACTTATCTTTCTTTACATCTTCATATGTCATCTAGATTTTTCGTGATACTTGGATAAGTTGTATCAATCTAAATATGTCAAAAGTGTGTTATCGTCCTATGTTTAAGATAAGTTCAAGGATATATGATATGTGGTCCTCTGTTACCTTGTATAGGTCCTTGTATTTTGTTCTACGTTTTTGAAGTACTAGATTTCTATAACTTTAGTATGTCTCACACAAGAGAATGACGACACCTAATACAGTCTTTAGTTATAGTTTTCTATAAAATTTTATCGGGTGTATAAAAGTTCACGTTACACTGTAAATAGTTCTGTCTAGAAACTGAATCGGTAACTTTTGGAATTTTTCCAAATTTCTTTTTCGTGACTCCCACTAACTTCTCTTTTTCGTAGATTTACTCTTTAATTATAGTTCCTATTATAACATTTCATTAATTGGAGGTTAATTTTATTTATTTAAATATAAAATTTTTTTATTTTATTTTTGAGGTCCATACACTTTTAAATCATAGGTGAAAATTTACTACTCATATAGATTCTTCGGTATTGTTCGTTTTAATTTTTTTATAAACATTACTTTATTTTTACTTTTGTCGTAAATAGTTTTAAACGACGTACGTCGGTTTCGTCGAGTTCCGTTGATTTATGTTACACCTTAGAACTTATTCCATACTTTTGTTTGTTACCTGTGATCGTATTTTAAAACACTTTAAACTTGTTTAAGACACGAAATCAATTATGACACGACACGACACGACAAGACTCAAAACGACTCAACGAGTGAGTACGGGTCCAACGAAACACTAGGGTGCCTGACATCGGATGGTCCGAGGAGAGACAGGTACCCCTAAGGGATCCGTTCTTATGACCTCCGCCCAACGGTACAGGAAGAGGTCCCCTAGAAGTGTCAGGTCCACAGTTTGGGTCCAGAGGGCGTGGTGACCGTCTAAGAGATGACAGACTCGATGGTCCCTTCGGGTTCTTATGACCTCACCCATCGGATAGAGGTCCCCTAGATGGGTTGAGTCCTTACTTGACCCCAGTGGACGTGACGTCCGTCTTAGAAACGGTCGACTCGATGGTCCCTTCAGGTCAATTATGACATAGTGTACAATTAAAAGACAAAACAAAAACAAAAAAAAAAATGTTGTATCATAGAGAATTGAGAGAAAGTCTTAACCTAATCTTCAAAGTTCGGAGTAAGTTTAAAAAAATTTTTAGTGATTCTATTATTCGAAAGGTCTCAAAGTCGTCATTATGAACTACGGTCTTATTTACCTTAATATAGTTTCCAAACTCACTTATATTTAATCTTAAGATCGTAAGATAAATATGTATCATTGTGTTCACCTTAGTATTACAGTATATAAAAAATCGATTCGTTTTTAAGAATTCAAAAGATTTTATATATATAACGTAATATGTATATATTTACTTTCGAAAAGACGATATGCACTATTTCCAAACTCTTTCTTGTTGTTGTTTTTGTCTGTCTCTTTAGTCTTTTGTATTTGATTTACTTTAACCTCGTGACTTATACTTTCTCTTTTTCACTTTGATCTATTTTTATTTTCTAATAGTATAATAGGTCAATGAAAATTTATACCGACGAGTAATCTTAGTGTAGACCTTGAAACCTTTTTTATTGTTATGGATTCGTAAACGTAAAAAGTTTTTTAAGTCTCTATTAAGATTACACGTAGACCTAAACTTTTTCACTAATGTCCAAAAAGATAATTTACTATCAAAATTACTATATCATAAGATAATAAAAGACAACTGGTTAGTACTGGGTTACCATAATTTACTTGTCATCAGTAGATTAGTGTTGTTACTTTTTACAAATAGTCAAAAGTGTTGATTATCGGTCTGTTTTTTATACATTAACGTTAACGTTCGGTATTACCTTTGTACTAATTGGATTGTCATATTTTATTAATGTAAAACCCCCGAATTCATCTCACTACACCATTCACCTTTACGTATGTACGTATATAAAGTAGAAAGTAGGTGGGTCAGACAGAAATCCGACCACGTAAATTAGGTAAATGTACATTCCAATAATAGTTATATATACGAGGATAATGGTAAAAGAATTAACAAAATTCAAATATGAAACATCGAACCAGAGAAGGAAGAGAACACAAAGGACGGATCTCTTCAAGGAAAAAGTTAACAACATTTCGACCAAACCACCACGACTTAAGAGAATTGAAAACGGAAACATTTCGAAAACTAAAGAGGAAATTTAGACTTACTGTCTAAACTACCCATCTCATAAGAACCAATATAGACGAAGGAAGAGTAGTGAAGCTTATATAACACGGTAAAGGAAGACCGAACATCTCTAAGACAACTCTTTAGTCGACTATTTGAATATCCTCAAGGGAACATACGAAAAACAATAAAAAAAGGGAACAAAAAATTTATAAAATAGAAACAGAAATTAAAAACAGTCAAACTACTGATACACAGAACCACACAAGTAGGAACCCAAATAGGACGGACCCTGACAGAGACGAAATATCTGAACCGACTCATAAAGAAAAGGATACGATCCCTTCAAAAGTCGATAATAGAAAAGCTTACAAACGAGTCCAGATAAGAGAGAGAGAAGAGAAACAACAAGCAACAACTCAGCGAGTCAGTACAGACTGAGAAACGTTGGGGTACCTGAGGTCGTGAGGTCCGAAGGGACAGGAAGTGATAGAGGACCTAAAACAAGTTCGAGTACAGGTAACTCAACTACTACAGTAGGTTGGTAGAGTGGAAGACAGAGGGGGTAGAAGAAGACGGGAGTTAGAAAGACTCGTAGTCCTAGAAAAGGTTACTCAGTCGTAGTCCAACGGTTTCATAACCTCTAAGTCGAAGTATTAGTCCGGAAGGTTACTTCCTGAGGGGAAGTAGTCCTCCGAGAAATCAAAGAGAAATAAAGAGAGTAATTCTACCATAGTAGACGTATAGACTCCAATGACCATACAGAACTAAGGTCGAACACTAAGTAGGTCGGGTTGTAAAACTTACTGTGTGAAATGTACATTCAATTTATTCGTCCTACTGTTATATGTCGGAACAGAATAAGGAAAGGGTTAAAACTTGGTCAGACAACAAGGTACATGTTAAGATTGACAACGAATAACTGGACGTATATCCAAAGAGTCCTCCGTCCATTCGACGAGACCATAAGGGTAGAGAAATTCTTAAAAGGTATCAATCAACACTATGTACACCAGTTTCCGAAATCACATCAGTTACTTCGTCTTCATCTACAAAAAGACCTTAAGGGAACGAAAAAGATACTAGGTTACCCATAACCGTTAAACTAGAGACCAAGGAGACGGAAAAGATTTAGGTCACATATGTAGACCTTCAAGAGACAAGTGTATAACAACTTCGAATCGAAACTTTTAAAACTCATAATGGACCGATTGTACACTTTACTCACGTCAACACGTCATCAAACTTATAATAAACCGTAACGGAAAGAAACCCTAACCTTACTTTTGACTGGAAAAAAGTCAGGACACTGGTGACGACTTGAAAGGTTTAAACGACCGGATTACTCACGTCGTGAAGATGTTCGAAGTAGTAAATCCTAAACTTTATCGAGTTGACCTTAAAGTAGTGGAGGTGATCGAAACAAGTATCATTACGAAGGATTCCGGGAAAACTGAAGAGAGAGGTCCAACAGACCGAGAGCCACTCGCTCGTGTGGTAGCAACAACAGACCCAGTAATTTTGTAAATAACATATCAAGACACATAAGAACGGTGAAGGAGGATTATAGAAGACGAAGACAATCTAGGTATAGTAGAGATAGGAAATAACACAGGTAGAAACGTACTTTATAAGGGAACCATATAGATTAAAAGAACTTCTCTAGAGATCAGAAAGGGTAGGATAACAAAAGGAGATAAAAAAACGAAATAAGTAAATCCTTCCGAAAGAATAAAAAGGAACAATAATAAACTTTAAGAAGTGAGTCTGCCAATATAGAAAGGAAAGAGGAAACGGAAAGTGAAGGGAAGAAAAGAGATTTCCTGGTATGGCATTTGGTTTTGTGAGGCACCCTCATTTAATGTGGCATTTCACTTAACTTAGAAATTAAAATATTTAAGTAATGTCTTTAAAAAGTTTATTTACTTATATATTTGCTGGCTGAGCTGGGTCTTCGTTGCCAGCTTTGCGCTAGTTGAATGGCGGCTGCTCTCCAGCTGTGGTGTGGGGGCTTCCCGCGGTGGTGGCTTCTCCTATTGCAGAGCAGAGGCTCAGTGGCTGTGGTGCACTGGCTTAGTTTCTCTGCAGCTTGTGGGATCTTCCTGGATCAGGGGTTGAACACACATCTCCTGCATTGGCAGGTGGATTCTTTACCACTGAACCAGCAAGGAAGACCTAATTAATGTCTTATTATGTATCTCTCAGACCTGGGCTTGATCCCTGGGTTGGGAGGATTCTGTGGAGAAGGAAATGGCACCCCACTCCAGTACTCTTGCCTGGAAAACCCCATGGGCAGAGGAGCCTGGTAGGCTGCAGTCCATGGGGTCGCTAAGAGTCGGACACGACTGAACGACTTCACACTTCCACTTTATGTATCTCTCACCGCTCCCTCACTGGCCTCTGCCCCATGAGCTATTTATGTCCACAGGTAAACTGACAGATGTTAATAAGAGAGCAAAAGCAAATTTTGCTATGAGTGGATGAGGGTTCAGTGTATAATATAAAACTAAGAATATCTGAAATCATTTTCACATAAGATTGACTAAATGATTTCTATTTTCTCTTAGTTTTCTAAGACACAGTCAAAACCTCAGATGGTTTAGTCAAATATTTTTTCTGAAACAAAGTTGGTATGCATAATTTTTTTCCTTTTAACTGTAAATGAATAGACTACAGCCTTCTATCAAATCTGTTCAACACCTGCAGCACATAAACCCAGGCCCAGATTTCCCAAAAATGTTGGACATGTTTTAGTATTTTAATGATAAAACCCAGATGTCTTGTTTTACATGCCCTGGAAGAAAAGAAACATACAACCTTACAAAGAACACTTACCATTTTAAATCTGATTAAACTCTATGCCAAACAAGGACTGGAAAGAGTATGATGTTTGTACAAACAATCTTTTAAAAAGTATTTTTCAAATCCACTTAAATGTCCTGGAAAACTCCTGAAATGTGAGCCAGCAATATTTATTTACATTCCATCCCTGCGTTGGAATATTAGTTTGGGGTCATGTCTTTGTGCTTAGAGTAGGAATCAAGGTGATGATTAGTTTGATTCTCCAATCTATTTCCAGGTTTGTATGGAATGAACCCCACTTTGGTCACATATAGAAGACAATACCATTTAGAGCCCGGAGGCTTAGTATCAGAACCACCTGTGAGAATTGTCCATTCAGTGTCTAATTCCATAGATCTGGGGATGGGGTGGGGAGGAATCTGTCCGATTAAATTAAATAACTTAATCACTTCAGTCATGTCCGACTCTTTGCGACCCTGTGGACTGCAGCCCACCAGGCTCCTCTGTCCATGGAATTCTCCAGGCAAGAACACTTGAGTGGGTTGCCATTCCCTCCTCCAGGGGATCTTCCCAGCCCAGGGGTCAAACCCAGGTCTCCTGCATTGTAGGTGGACTCTTTACCATCTGAGCCAGCAGAGGAGTCCTATTAAAAAGTCTTTCTAGATGATACTGATTAAGCCTAGGAACTGCTGAGCTAAGGCTCTGGCTGTCTCAAACTGCAGTATGCACGGGAGTTTTGGGGGATTTTGCTAAAATGTAGGTTCTGATTCAGTAGGTCCGGGCTGAGGTTGGGGTTGGGTGGGGAGATTCTGCATTTTGTTCTCAGGTCTCATCAGTCTTTTTCCATCAGGAATGATTTCTCCATATCTCTCTGTCTTTCATGTCCTGTACAGTTTCAAAGACTGCAGGCTTCCATTCTGTAGGACAGCCCTTTGCCTAGGTCTGTGGGATACTTCCTCATGACTGGACCCCAGTTTCACTGTTTCAGCAGGAATGCCCCAGAATGAAACTGGGTTCGTCTCAGTGCATCACAACAGAGGGTACAGGATGACACCACTTGGTCATATAGATCTGGACCATGTGGCCAGATCCCTGCACCATAACGTCACCATTCGTCCTCGATAACTGATCAGTGTTTATGTGGAGGTCATTCAGTGAACACACTGAAATCTTGCTCCTCATCAACCCTCTGTCCACCTGCCTTCAACAGATGACTACCACCTGGATCAACCACCTATGAGAGTTGCCAAATGAAGATTTATATTTCCACTATTCCTTCTATTTTTATTAGTTGCATTCCTTGGTAAGGATGAGCTTTCCTTTCTTTGTACATGAGTGTATTCAGTCACTCAGTTGTGTCCAGCTCTTTGAGACCCTGTGGACTGTAGCCTGCCAGGCTCCTTGGTCCATGGCATTTTCCAGGCAAGAATACTGGAGTGGATTGCCATTTCCTCCTTCAGGGATCTTCCTGACACAGGGATCGAACCTGCATCTCCTGCATTGGCAGGCAGATTCTTTACCACTGTGCCACCTGGGAAGCCCCCCATTTATTTATTTATTCATTAACTTAAATCAGCAAAGACTAATAGATTGCTAAACTTCCTACTACACTGGAATCCATGACTATCATAATGAAGCTCAAATTGTTGCAAAAGCTCAAATTCTGGATCTTCTTGACATACACCATTATCATTTGCTCATTCCCTTCCATTCTAGCATAACAAGATGTTTCAGACTTCTCTTTAATTTTTCCTGCTCCACCCACAGAATCAGCCATTTCTCCAAGAAACCCTTGGTTTCCTTTAAGTGGAGGGTGATATTTAGAATCTGGTATTTGCGTGCTCCATGAGCTCATGCTACTGGAATGTCATTTCTTCTAGGTCCCTTAGTTACAAAGCGCTAGAAAATACACACAGAGACACACCCTTTAACTACTCCCATATTTATCTCTATACCTATATATATTTATAAACATAAGTTCATAATGAAATCTACATTTCCATTTTAATACCTTAAGTTTCTTTCTTCTTTCCAAGTTCGCATCTTTTTCAACAGTGATGAACGTGGCTTTCATATATTTTTCCTTAATATATTTAGTATTTATCTATTCAATTGATTGGGTTATTTGCTTAAAGTAACCGGTATGCCAACCATCCAGGCCTTCTCTTCCAACCACCTCCTAAGTGCCCCTACATTCTCTGACATGCAACTGATGTACCTATGTGGCTCCCACACCCCCTACTTCAATGAGGCAGATCTGCTCCTGACTGTTCATGCTGGGAAAGAAAGAGAAGGCTATTCATTCTTTGTAAATGAATCAATAGTGTCTTGTGTTTGAGCTACAATGGTGAGTAAATTCATAACTGTGAAAGTAAATTTGACTTTTTTTGTTAAAACACTCTCTAATAAAAAGTAAATACTAAGATAATTTAAGGGAACTTCCCAGGTAGTGCTAGTGGTTAAGAACCCACCTGTCAAGTGAAGGAGAAATAAGAGACATGGTTTCAATCCCTGGGTCGGGAAGATCCTCTGGCAATGGAAATGGCAACCCACTCCAGCAGTCTCACCTAGAAAATCCCACTGACAGAGGAGCCTGGCAGGCTATAGTCTGTAGGGTCGCAAAGAGTTGGACACGACTTAAGTGACTTAGCATGCAAGATAATTTAAACACTGTGTGTGTGTGGGTGGGGGGCAACTGAATTTTAAAGCTGTAAAGAACTTCAAAAGTCACTTAGTCAAATGGTTTTAACTGGAGTCCCCAGGATTTTACGCTGATCCCTAGGACACAACATTGAAAGCAAAGCTGCTCTGATGAAGACAGGCCAGATGAGAGTAGTCTCTCTTCAAGGAATATTCCCTAGAGCTCCTCAGAACATCATTTCAACACCACCAGTCTCATCCAACCTCTCAAAGTTCAAACAAGGAGAAGGCAAGCTTAATTTACCACTTTGCTGTTTGCTAACAACTCAGCCACATAGATTTGACAATTGTCCAATGTTGATACATGTCCAGGAACTACCTATGGGGCCAAGCCATGTATCTCAACATTCCTTTCAGGATTTCAGGATTCTTACATTCTTCTCGATCTTACATTCCTTCTGGATACTTGCTGAAGGAATATCAGAAGATTGTACTGCATAGGATTTGTCCATTGATGGCACAAATTCCAGCTGATCATAAAAGAAAGAATGGCCTAGATCCCTAACTCTTAACTTATCCCCAAATTATTTCAATATGGCATTGAGGTGAATAGGATATACCTGCTTCCACTCCCCACAACTGTGAATATAAACAGGCATCCACGTGCTGACCAAAATAAGAGAGAAACACCTGTCTTCCAGTGGCAGAAGGGAAAAGAGTACTCAATGGAGCAACAGAGAGCAATGAAAATGAATCGACCATAGCCACACATCTCAACATGGATGAATTTCAAATACAAAACTGAGTCAAAGAACAAGTCAGGAAAGAATACACACAATTTGGTCAAAACTTTCTATCAGTTTCCCATATCCTTCTGGATAAAATTAAAATGTTTTACAAAACTCTATACCATCAAGCCATTTGACCTTACCTCTTACTGCCCTATCCCATCCTTCACAGCCACACTGGCCTCCTTACTGTGCTTTGAGTGTGTCAGGAATGTGAACCCACCCCCACCCCCCATCTCTACAGGGTCTTTGCACTTACTATTCCCTCTCTGCTTGTACAGCTTCCTTCAGAAGTCCAGAGCAATCACTTTCTCCCCCACTTCCTGTCTTTACTCAAATATTAGCCTCTCAGTGAGGTCTTCCCTCACCTCCCTACTTGAGGTTGCTGTAGTCACTCTTGGGACTTCCCTGGTGGTCCAGTGGCTAAGTTTCTGTGCTTGCAACACAGGGGCCCTGGGTTTGATCCCTGGTCAGGGAACTAGATCTCACATGCCACAATTAAAGACCTTGCATGCTGCAATGAAGATCAAAGATCCTGCACGCCCCAACTAAGACCCTGAGCAGCCAAATAAATAAAGTCAGATAAATATTTAGAAAGCCACTTCTCCCCAACACTCCTCAGCCCTCTCCCCTGCCTTATTTTCTCTCTAGCACTTATCACGCTATATGCTCTGCTTATCATCTGTCTCCACCTAACTAGAATGGAATTTCCATCAGTAGATATTTTTGTCTTTTTTTTTTTTTCCCCACTGCAGGATCTCCAGAGCCTAGAACAGTGCCTGGCATGTCATAGGCACTCAACCAATATTTCTGCATGAATGAATGATGAACAAATGAATGCCCTTCCGAGCGTGGCCTCAAGAAGCAAACGAAAATGCTAGCTGTTTGACAACAGGAGGAAGAGCTCATTTCCAACTCCGCCGGATGCAAAGAGTCGCTTTTGGCAGCCTGCCTCTGACATATAATTCTGGTTGACAAATGAATCCATTTAGCGATCCATTTAGGCATCTGAGGGTGAGGAGAGTGCATTTTGGAGCTGTCCACCCCGGAAAGGGCGTTAGGATGCTGCCTCACTCACAACAAAGTGTTTTCAAAGAGCTGAAGTACACTTGTTTCCTGGTCAAGGTGGCCAGCGGAAGACGCTGCCCTCAGGCTCTTGCTGGCCGGTCTTTCCTCTGTGTTCCATGTATTTAGTCATTCAATAAGTACTTGTCCTGTCTAAGTGACAGGACAGTCAGCACTAGGGCTTCAGGTGCATAACCTTCTTCTTTTAGGTAAGCACACTTTATCAAATTTATTTGCATGCAACTGCACTTTTTTTCATTCTCTTTTTCTCCATCCTCTCAACCTCCCCCTCCCCCCCACCACTCACAAGGTCCTTAGTTTCAACTTCATTATTTTAGGCAATACATGTTTGTTGTAAAAGGAAAATCCAACAACATAGCTTTCCATGCAGTAGAAAATGAAATCCCCTCCCTCATTATGGGTCATTCTAATAATAACATTTATCAGCCCTTTCTTCAGGTAGACAGGTGAGATTCCTGGGGGAATAGAAAGGTGATGAAAGGGGAGAGAACTTCCACAAACTTGACTTTTATATACAAAGGAACTTGCCAGGAATCTCAGCTTTCAACTGTCTGTTCCATATCACGCTTGTCAAAAGCTTGGCTGAGGTGACTGGTATTTGCAAAAGACATCCTAAGGGTCATACCAGGCACTCATTCCTGAGATTTTCTGAGCTCTATCCCTGTGCCAAGTGACTCTCAGTGAGCAATACACCTGGACTAGATTATCTCAGCTCTCTACATGCAGATCTTTAGAGAGCTATGCTTTTAAATCATGTCCTTTTACTGAGGGTCAATATAAAATATGACCGGACAGAGATGGTTTCTGCAAATGTTTTTGTCCCCCAAACAGTTCTTAGAGACTATCCACCTTCCGTAGGACACAGAAAAAATTCCTCTCTTAACTTAGCTTGGATTTTCAGACAATCTGGTATGCTGCTGCTTCTTTGCCTTCCTCCTCTCATTCATCTTCTCTCTCCTCTCTCTAAACTTTCTTTTTCAGATAACAAGACTAATACTGTGTTATCATCTCTCTCTTTTTGCTTAGGCTACCAGGAAGCTTGGACTAACTTTTGAATCAATGGTATTAGTTTCCCTTGGCCTAAGTGTTCTTTCTTGCTCTGTTTTATCATTTCTTGGCATGAGTCCAGTCTTTTTACTCCACCATTTCTAAAAACCTTCTTGAATTTTCTCTCTCTTTTTTTTTTTTTGCAAGAAGAAGGAGATGTAAAAAATTTAATAGAGTCCAATGCTGACCTTTTATAATTTACAAGGAAGGAAAATAGGGCTCAGAGAGGTTGCTTTTGCTGAGTCACAAAAAGCTAGTTAGCAGAAGCTTTCAGATTAAAACCAGAGGGTCCCCACTCTCTCACTGCCCTATATATTATTTCAAATTAAAGACTGTATTTCTTCTGTCTTCAGATATTGTAAATATTCACTCTGACATAATAATGGGGATACGGAAAAAATATATTTAGGAAACAAGGTATTTCTGAGTATGACATTTTTGTTGTGGACTGTGGGGTCACGAAAAAGAGGGAAACTATGAGCTTAATGCAAGCTGAAGAACTCCATATTTTGAAGTTTGAAATATGGTAGTTTATGTGCCCAAAGCAAGTATGTGACAGTGAAAGTCAGTCGCTCAGTTGTGTCTGACTCTTTGTGACCCCAAGTACTATACAGTCCATGGAATTCTCCAGGCCAGAATACTGGAGTGAGTAGCCTTTCCCTTCTCCAGGGGATCTTCCCAATCTAGGGATCAAACCCAGGTCTCCCACATTGCAGGCGGATTCTTTAACCAGCTGAGCCACAAGGGAAGCCCAAGAATACTGGAATGGGTAGCCTATCCCTTCTCCAGGAGATCTTCCCAACCCAGGAATTGAACTGGGGTCTCCTGCATTGCAGGCAGATTCTTTACCAACTGAGCTATGAGGGAAGCCCCAAATTGATTGTACTTAAAATAACTTCCCCCTAAAACATCAATATGAAGTAAACACTCTTATTTTTACTTTAAGGTTTCCTTGTGTGGGCTTCCCAGGTAGCTCACTAGTAAAGAATACATCTGCAATGCAGGAGATGCCAGTTCGATCCCTGGGTTGGGGAGATCCCCTGGAGGAGGGCATGGCAACCCACTTCAGTATTCTTGCCTAGAGAATTCCATGGACGGAGGAGCCTGGTGGGCTACAGTCCATGGGATCACAAAGAGTTGGACACAACAGAAGCAACTGAGCCCACACATGTGGGAAAATAGGATAAGTATAAAGATGGACCTAGGAGTGCCGAGTTGTCAGGGCAGGCTGACAGGTGTCCCCAAGTGCCATAGAGGAGGGGGTTACAGCTAGAGGAAGCAGAGAGCATGGCAGAGCCCAGATCTGACTGCAGTGCCACTACGGGGAGGGGTTTTAGGGGCACACACACTGTTTTGGAATCCCAGTTCTCCCAGGTACCAGCTGCATGAAAACTGAAATGTGTTCTAAGTTTTTTGTACTTTGGTGTGCTCATCTATAAAACAGGACTGTGCAGGGGACTTAATAAGTCCCCCTGGATGAACCCCACAGTGCAGACTTAAGTGCTCCACTAATCATAGCTATCACCACTTCTAAGTCAGGTTAGAGAAACCACAGTATCCAGTCAGTAACTAAGTTACTTAAACAACTAGGCAAAAATCATAAAGAAAAACCTTCAGTACACAGAAGGTGCTGAAGAGGTGCTGGGTATGCTTAACTGAGATCATACTTTCCTCTCACAGCTGCAAAGAAGATTTTTCAGACTAAAACTGTGATGAGCCAGACTTACATTAGGATAAATCGAACCAATAAATAAACTTCGTATCTAGGTAACTGCCTAACTGTTGGACTTATATATCTTGCAGGGCCAAGGCTCCCTCACATTGTGATCAAGTCATAAATGACCAGCTGAGCACAGAATGGGCCTAAGTGCCCCCTGAAGAGTGATGGTAGGCCAAGACTACAGTCCTGAGGTCAGAGCCCATGGAGAAAAGGCCCTCAAAAACTAGTGACTGGCAGCCCTGAGTCCTGGGAGGTGAGACTGGGAGTGTCAGTTCCTGTGGGGCCTGGTCATGAAGTTCTTGGCTCAGTTTCATCACAGACAGTGAATTGGATCTGAACGTGAGACATCTTGCCAGAAACTTTCTGTAACAGGAAGCTCACTAGAAAGCAATGGAAGGTTAAACTGCTACATGTCCTTTAAAGGCATCACTGTTATCTCAGGGAAGGGGGTCAGGGTACTGTGGCCAGGAATAATTAATCTGATAAAAGGAATATGGAAATTTCCTCTTGGCATAAGAGATCTTGATTGATTGACCTAGACGGTCCAGATGTTTGGATATGGACGCATACCGGCCATGCCATGGTCACATTATAAAACTCTGGGTTCTATACTATCTGTAAATCGATCTTGCTCTTGTTTGTTAACTTGAAAAGCAAAACAAAATAATATTTTACAGGGATTTCCCTAGTGGTCCAGTGGTTAAGACTTTGTGCTTCTACTGCAGAGAGTGTGGGTACAATTCCTGCATGCCATATGGTGTGGCAAAAAAAAAATAACAAAAATTATATATAAAAATTTTTTTTTTAAGTTTTAGAGGACAAACAGAAACAAAGCCAGACAAGCTGAATTTTGTTTTTAACTTGGCAGAAAAAGTAGCCTATGATTTTGTATGTGATAGTATAAATAAGTATCTTCTGGGTTTTATTTACTTATTTATTTTTTTACCAAATATTTCTCCATATTTAAATTTTAGAACAAAACTGCCCTCCACCCCAAATATCTACAGTCATCCTTTTCTTTGGGTTTCTAAGTGAACAACAACAAAAAAATTAAAAATCTTTCATTTGAAGCTTATATAATTCATGTCACATAACCTTAAAAATTATCTTGTTTAAGATTTCATCAAGATTAAAACTGAAATCCATCAGAGAATATTTTTCAGTGGGGCAAAATGTCCTATATAGACTTACATATACAAATGAAATTTTAGCTCTATTCTTATTTTGTGAGAAGTTTTTTAAAAGTAAATTTAATTTTATAATATTTTTAGACTTATAGAAAAACAGCAAGAGTAATACAGAGAATTCTCACAAACCCAATTTCCCCTCTTTTTAACATCTTACATTAGTATGGTACATTTGTCACAATAAAACAATATTGATATATTATTATTAACTAAATTCTATAATTTATTCATTTTCCCTCAGTTTTTATTTAATGTCCTTATTCTAAAAAGTTACTCATTTTTTCCTCCCTTTCCATATGGTCCTCTTTGGAAGTAAGTCACTAGGTGTAGCTCACTCTGAAGCAGTAGGGAGTCACGCTCTACCTCTTAGAGGGCAGTTTCTAGAATGAGTTCTTTTGAATTCTTTTGCATAGCATATATGCCTATGTTTCTCATTTATTGACTCAATCGTTTACTTATATCAGTACAGATCTATGAAGACTTACACTTTAGGCTAGGTGGAGAGCTCAACTATTCTGAGATATTGTTGCCTTGATAGCCATTCTGTATGGCCAAGTGTTAAACTGACATTAGCCCCTTCCTCCTGGCTGCAGAGTCACAAGCAAATACAGGTTTCGGATAAGGACTCCCTCAAAGACTCTCTGGATGGACACTTTTCCCCAGTGCTCTGCTTGAGGCCTTGTGCATCTTAGATAAGACCTCCGTGGAGCTTATTAAAACCCTGCTCTTTTTGTTTTGAATTGACCAATTTGGCTTTATCCCAGAAATCCCAAAGCATTCCACTCGTGGATCCTAGTAAAGGCACACTCGCCAGGTGCTGCCTTTCTCACTACCTGCACACGCCTTGACTTCTCCATGTGGCCCCTCTGAGTGTGCTTGCCAGGTACAAGGACACCAGACAGTCTTTGTAGAACAGTGGCTCACCATCTGACACCAGAGATTCCACTTAACAAATGCTCATTATAAAAAGCCGTGATAGGCTACATACTCTAAAATGGTGTTTCCCTGCTATCTGAAAGTAGAGTGTTCCTATGAAACATTTTGTAAACCAAATTGGTGCAGTAGAGAGAAGAAGTGATTACCTTAGGACACATCTTGCTACCACAAGATATACTGATAGAAAGCACAGATGTTCACAGACACAACTCAGAGCTATGGCACTGAGGCGTTTAGTGTAGCGCTCAGGGAAGGAGAGTGGGGTTGCCACTCTTACATGCTGCCTCTGTAACTGCTCACTGTAAAACATGTGCTTAATGCTATTTTTTTCTTTTTTTTTTTTTTGTAAAAATGGAAATCCTTTTTGGATTTCTTTTGGTTAGCAAAAACAGGCACTAGTGCAGATCTTTTGTAAAACTGAAATGCAGTAAAGTGAACTTTTGAAAGAGCCAGAGGTACCTGTAGTACTTTATTTTGTTGCTCTAATTGCTCCAGCTTTGGCCACTGGGAGCTCTTTCAGTTGGCTCCTGTGCCTCTTTAACATACCATCACTGTGGATTTTGGGCCTCTTACTTATATCCTAGCCCTACCAGATGCTCCAGATTCAGCTTGTATATTTCCTGCCCTAGAGAAGGCAATGGCATCCCACTCCAGTACTCTTGCCTGGAAAATCCCATGGATGGAGGAGCCTGGTAGGCTGCAGTCCGTGGGATCGCTGAGGGTTGGACACGACTGAGTGACTTCCCTTTCACTTTTCACTTTCATGCTTTGGAGAAGGAAATGGCAACCCACTCCAATGTTCTTGCCTGGAGAATCCCAGGGACAGGGGAGCCTGGTGGGCTGCCGTCTGTGAGGTCGCACAGAGTCGGACACGACTGAAGTGACTTAGCAGCAGCAGCAGCAGCAGTCCTAGAATCAGACATTTATCCAAGGAGCCCTGGTTCCTTTTACTGAAGAATGGAATTAGAAACCAAGAGCTGGAAAGAAGGTGTGCCCATTGCTACTGGGGTGTCAGCTGCTTCTAGGCCCTCAGAAGTCAGAGCAAGGAAATACATGTGTGTATATTGACCTGTGAATTCATACATACCTACCAATATTTTTACATGTAACCACATGTACATTATGCTAATCATTAGCTCATACCAATGTCAATGAGAAAATATTTGCCAGTTCGTTTCTCACACACTTCTGTTTTTAACTCAAAAGTAAACCTCAAAGTTGAAAAGAGTAAGTTAATGCTATATTTAAAATGGATAACCAACAACGACCTACTGTATAGCACACAGAACTCTGCTCAATGTTATGTACGAATGTATGATACATACAACCAATGTATGGCAATCTGGATGGGAGGGGGTTTGGGGGAGAATGGATACATGTAAATATGTTTGAAGGAGTCCCTTGCTGTTCACCTGAAACTATCATAACACTGTTTATCAGCTATACCCCAATACAAAATAAAAAGCTTTTTTTTTTTTAAAAAAAAGAACAAAAACAACAACCAAAGGGTAAGCTAAAATTATTACTTTTATGTTCCGTTTTCTTCCCCACCCCTTCCACCCCACCCTGATGGGGCATATGAGGCAGCCAGTCCTCTTATCTGCCACAGTCGTATGAATGCCTTACCCTGGGGACACTGCCTGGTTAGGCCTGCCGTTATTTCTCCCACAGCACGTCATACTGCCTGTTCTGCGGATTCCACTCCTGCTGACTTCCATCATAGAGGGTCATGTTTCTTTACAAAACTGACTCACAGTTGATGATTTACATCTTGACCATTTATCTGCTTCTGTGAAAAGTTCAAAATCTGAAGCCAAAACAAACTTCAGAATGCATCTAAGGCAAAACCTCTTGTTGCTTTAGACTTGCTGTAACTCACTCTGTCTGCCAAGATGTAGGGGAAAAAAACAAAACATTTAGTTCATGTGGGAAACAAGTTTTGCATATAAGTGGGTATGGGTATGTTCATTATCATCAGACACGGGAGCACGTCTTACTTGGGTGTGGCACTTAACAGATTATAAAAAAATTCTGCTTAAGCTGTTTCATTTTTACTTCTATATAACAATCCTGAGAGGGGAAGACAGACTGGTGTTCCATTTACAGATTTAAAAAACTGAGGTCTGTGACAGTAAGTGCTGGTGAGGACACGGAGCAACTGAATGGTCACACTGGGAATGGCAAATGATACAGACACAGACAATGGCAAATGATACAGACACCTGGCACAATACTTTGCAAAATAGGTTTACCCAAGGGAAATTAAAACCTATCTTCACCTATTTGAGAATGTTTAGTGGTTTAATTCATAATTGCAAAAAAAGTGAGAATGATCCAAATGTCCTTCAGTTGATGAATGAATTAAAAAAACCATAATAGACGTATATATAGTGAATACTATTCAGAACAAAGTACTGACACGCACAATAACAATAGTGAATTTCCAATGCACTATGCTTAATGAAAAAAAGCCAACCTCAAAAGACTGTAAGATTCTATGTACATGACATTCTGGATAAGGCAAAAGGATAAAGAGAGAAATCAGATAATTAATTCCCACAGGTCTGAAGATGGGGAGGAGATTGACCACAAAGGGAACTTTGGAAATGAGGGAAATATTTGTTTGTGGTGGTCATTACAGAACTCTACACATTTGTCAAAAATACAAATTGTACACCAAAAAAGGTAAACTCTATGGTGCGTAAATTATACTTCAATTCAAAAAAGAGAAGCGGATCATTTTGCGGAGGGAGGTGGGAGGGGGGTTCAGGATTGGGAACACGTGTACATCCGTGGCGAATTCATGTTGATGTATGGCAAAACCAATACAATATTGTAAAGGAATAAATAATTAAAAAAAAGAAAAGTGATAGTGGAGCGACTTCCCTGGTGGTCCAAGTGGCTAAGACTCCACACTCCCAATGCAGGGAGCCTGGGTTCAATCCCTGGTCAGGGAACTAGACCCCACAGGTGCAACTAAGAGTTCACAGGGCATAACAAACAGTTCACATGCTGCAACTAAAGACCCCACATGCCCGACTGCAGATCCTGAGCGTGGCAACGAAGACCCCGTGCAGTCAAATAACTAAATAATTTTTTTTAAGTAAGAGGTTTAACTCTTCCTTAAGAGGGGAGGGGGCTGATGGTGGAAAGGAAAGTTTAAATAAGCTAAGTTACACACTGAGCAACTTGTTGATAGTTACCAAGCAGAACCAGGAATTGAACCCAGAGTTTTTCTATTGAGAATGGACACTTGTCTAGAAAACAACCGATTTTCTGTCTTTCCTGCTTATAGACATAATCCCCAGTTAGAGTGAGAGTCATAAGTGCTGATCCCTTTCTTCTTGTCCACACCTGGAAGCAGAGCTCACTTTCCCTGCCAAGGATACATATTCCTACTTAAGGATTTAGACTGACAATAGCCAATCTATAAAGGATGAGACTGTATCTTAGCGAAGTGTTTTATTAAGATTTACACATGAATGTGCATAGCAGCATTGTCAGAAGCGTTGTAAGGATTTGAATGAAAATTTCTCCAAAGAAGATATAAAAACATAGGCACATGAAAAGATATTCAACATCATTAGCCATTTAGGGAAATAAAATCAAAACCATAATGAGCTACCATATCACTTCTGCTAGGATGGCTATAGTAGAAAAGCCATATAATATATATATGATATGTAATAGAATAGAATAGAAAAGATTTTGACAAGGATGTAGAGAAGTTAGAATCCTCTTATTTTGCTGGTGGGAACGTAGAATGGAACAGGCACTTTGGAACACAGTTTGACAGTTTCTCAAAATGTTAAAAATTGAGTTAATATATAACCCAGTGATTTCGCCTCTAGGTATATAAATACTCAAGAGAATTCAAAACATATATCCACATACAAATGTATACATGAATGTTCACAGCAGCCTTATTTGTAATAACCAAAAAGTGGAACAACCCAAACGTCCATCAACTAATGAACAGATAAACAACATGAGCTATATCCACACAATGGGATATTATTCAACAATAAAAAAGTGAAGCATTGATATGTGCTATAATTCAACGTGAGTGAACCTTGAAAACATTGTTTAGTCGCTAAATCGTGTCAGACTCTTTCTTGATCCCATGGACTGTAGCCCACCAGATTCCTCTGTCCATAGGATTTCCCAGGCAAGAATATTGGAGTGGGTTGCCATTTCCTTCTTCAGGGGATCTTCCTGACCCAGGGATTAAACCTGGGTCCTGCACTGCAGACAGATTCTTTCCCACTGAGCTACCAGGGAAGCCCCCATTGAAACCATTATGCTAAGTGAAAGAAGTCACACACGAAAGACCGCACACTGT
The DNA here is from genome assembly GCA_006410555.1 of Capra ibex. NCBI lineage: Eukaryota > Metazoa > Chordata > Mammalia > Artiodactyla > Bovidae > Capra > Capra ibex. Next base: position 27,163,400 of record SJYO01004576.1, read on the forward strand.
ATGATTCCATTTGTGTGAAATGCCCCGAATATGCAAATTCATAGAGACAAAGAGGAGATAGATGAGTGGTTTCCAGGAACTAGGGTCAGAAAGGAATAGGGAGTGATTGCCAGTGGGTAGGGGGTTTCTTCTGTGGGCAGGGAGCATGTTCTAAAATTGATTGTGGTGGAGCTTCTGTGGTGGTCCTGTGGCTAAAACTCTGCACTCCCAATGCAGGGGGCCCAGGTTCAATCCCTAGTCGGAGAACTAGATCCCACATGCTGCAACTAAGAGTTTGTATGACACAATTAAAGATCCCAAACGCTGCAACTAAGACCTGGCACGGCCAAATAAATAAATAAAATATCAAAATAAAATAAAGTAAGATCGATTGTGGTGTTATCTGTACAACTCTTCTGAATATACTAAAAAGTCACTGAAGTATATAATTTAAATCTTTGTTTTATGGCATATAAACTGCATCTCAATAAAGCTGTTACAAAATGACAAATACTAAATATAATACACAAGAAAAAAAGTACTGCCAGCAGTAGAGAAAACATGCCAGAAGGAGGATCAGGCATCAGAGCTGGGCAGGCCCCCCTTATTATGTTTGAGTGGGGCCCTTTCTCCCTCAGTTTCTCCCATGGAAGACAGGCTATTGATCCTCCTCTCTCATCCAAAGAGGATTCAGCTGGGGGTGTAGCTGTTTCTCCTGTGGGCTCTGCCCAGCTGTAATAACCAGGCTGAGGGTGGATCGGATAATAAGTCATTACCTCAAAGAAATGAAGAGCATGCCATGCTAAGATGTACAGTATGCAGCAAGCACAGAGCCCATGCTGTCACCACACCCCGTAGAAACCAAGCCACTGAGCCGAGGGCCATGGCTGTTGACTGGCAGACTCAGTTCCTGCCCCTTCCTTCCCTGAAAATAGGGGTGTAGCAAGTGTGTAGCACATACTGGGTACTGTGGATTCAGTATTACATTCAATCCATCTTATGTATTAAGCATCAGAGGACTATAACAATAGATGGCATTTATTGAGCCTAAAGGAAACCAGTCCTGAATAATCACTGGAAGGACCAATGCTGAAGCTGAAGCTCCAGTACTTTAGCCACCTGATGCAAAGAGCTGACATTGGAAAAGATCCTGATCCTGGGAAAGATGGAAGGCAGGAGAAGCGGGCGACAGAGGATGAGATGGTTGGATGGCATCATCGACTCAAAGGACATGAGTTTGAGCAAACTCCAGGAGATAGTGAAGCATAGGGAAGCCTGCCATGTTGCAGTCCATGGAGTTGCAAAGCATTGTACACAACTCAGTGACTGAACAAAAAAAACTGATCATTACAGAATGATGGGGGCATCAAATGGTCCCATCTAGAGGGTATTTGTTGGAGAAGGCAATGGCACCCCACTCCAATACTCTTGCCTGGAAAATCCCTTGGATGGAGGAGCCTGGTGGGCTACAGTCTATGGGGTCGCTAAGAGTCGGACATGACTGAGCGACTTCACTTCATTTGCACTTTCACTTACAGAGGGTATTTGAGAGAGGGGAAAAGAGAAGCTTAGTAATGGAGGTCACATAAACAGTGCAGCTAGGATTCAAACCTGGGGAGATCAGACTCCAGAGCTCAAATTCTAAGGGGTGCTAGAGATCGCCTGTTCTCAACCTTTGTCTTACAGGGCAGAAACTAATGTCCAGGGGTTAAAGGAGTTGCTCAGCATCATGTGACTGGCTAGCAGCAAAAGGAAGAATCTAGACTCATCATCTTGTTAAAAGCGCCCTTGGCCTTTTTTTCAGATTCATGGTACAGAGATGGTAGAAATTCCCTGAAGTCAGGATCTCACAGCCATAGTCCAGAGTCATGTAACTTAAGTCCAAACAGATGAGTGTTTATTGTTTTCTTTAGGATTTCTAAGAAAGAAGTTTTTAAAATCTTTAAGGAGTTATACAGCTGACAGAATGCCTTTCTGTGTGTGTGATTTTTTCTCACTAGTCTCATCTTCCCAGGAGAAAGGGAATCACTGGTGTGGCGCTACTCTCCTCAAAGATGTACAGTCATGTCACCTCCTCTTCCAAAAAACGGAAAAGAAAGAAAGTAAGCTTCCGATTCTTAGGAACACTTCTTTGTCATCTCATTGTGTCCTTTTACACAGGGACTTATTTCCTGTTAAGAGGAGGACTTGGATCTCTAGGGTTTCAACATTGAGTCCCCAAATCATAAACTGCCAGGGCTGGCATTATGGAGAACAATGTGGAGATTCCTTAAAAAACTGGAAATTGAACTAACTGCCTTATGACCCAGCAATCCCACTGCTGGGCATACACACCGAGGAAACCAGAATTGAAAGAGACACGTGTACCCCAATGTTCACTGTAGCACTGTTTATAATAGCCAGGACATGGAAGCAACCTAGATGCCCATCAGCAGATGAATGGATAAGAAAGCTGTGGTACATATATACAGTGGAGTATTACTCAACCATTAAAAAGAATAAGTTTGAATCAGTTCTAATGAGGTGGATGAAACTGGAGCCGATTACACAGAGTGAAGTAGGCCAGAAAGAAAAACACCAATACAGTATACTAACGCATATATATGGAATTTAGAAAGATGGTAATGATAACCCTGTATGCGAGATAGCAAAAGAGACACAGATGTATAGAACGGACTTTTGGACTCTGTGGGAGAGGGAGAGGGTGGGATGATTAGGGAGAATGGCATTGAAACATGTATAATATCATATAAGAAATGAATTGCCAGTCCAGGTTTGATGCAGGACACAAGATGCTTGGGGCTGGTGCACTGGGGTGACCCAAAGGGATGGTATGGGGAGAGAGGTGGGAGGGGGGTTCAGGATGGGGAACAAGTGTACACCCGTGGTGGATTCATGTTGATATATGGCAAAACCAATACAATATTGTGAAGTAATTAGCCTCCAATTAAAATAAATAAATGTAAATTAAAAATAAATAAACTCCCAGGGCAGGAAGAGGTCATGCAGAATCTGGACCATCCTACCACCTGTCAAGGGCGAAGGCAGTCTTGTTGCCCATTTGGGGCAGGGCAGGTAGGGGAGAGGAGAACACATGATATTTTTAAATGTATATTTTGCACTTTATTAAATGCTTTTATTCATGCTATCAATTATATTTTAAAATTTCAAATCACATTAAATGTAGATATGAATGTTTTTTAATTCTGAATAAAGAGCATGAGTTAAAAGTGTTATAACACTATGCCTTAAATGCAGTTTCTCTATTCTATGAATCCAGACAGTAGAACCACTCCTAATATCAGTATCTCTATCTGTCACTTTTGCAGTCATTCAAAGAGCCTGCATAGATGTGTTGAACAGTTCAAAATGGGGACCTCCATTTTCCCAAACCTCCTGATAGCTTGTAAATAGAAATCTTATATATTATAGTATTGGAGACATTTTTCTTATCCATTCTAAAAGTAGTGGTTGAAAGTACTAGTTTTCCTAGAATCATTATCTTCAACATTGTATGTGGGTGTGCTAAGTCACTTCAGCTGTGTCTAATTCTTTGCGATCCCATGGACTGTAGCCCACCAGGCTCTCCTCTGTCGAAGGGATTCTCCAGGTAAGAATACTGGAATGGGTTGCCATGCCCTCCTCCAGGAGATCTTCCTTGGTTAATATTTACTGAGTTCTTGAATTGAGGTAGATCACCGTGGCGAATACATTCCCCCCAGATAGTCTCATAATTCTTGCAACAAGTCTGCATGTTACATGGGTGTTATTAGTATCATTTCATGGATGACGAGACTGGGGTATACAGTGGTTAGGAAACTTGCCTGGGGTCCCACAGACACTCAGTGTTGGAACTGGGATTTAAATTCAAGCCCCAGGGCCAGCATTCTCCTCCAGAGCTGCTGTTTGGGGCACTAGGTGAATGCTGCCCTCCGGAACTTTGTAGGGTCCCTGCCTCTCCCATCAGAGCACAACAGTGAATCCTTGAGGCTGATTCTTATGAAAGGTGCATGAGGGATTACTCAGGGAAAAAACTGGACAGGTCCGTTGGACAGATGCTTGAATGCAGCTAAAAGGCCTGAATGCTATTTGGTCAGTGATAAGAAGCTATGAGAGAAGGACGAGCAGAGAGCTAGCTTCTGTTATTGCCACAGGGACAGGGAATAAACACAACAATCAAACGAATTACTGTTGAGTCTTGTTAAATACTCTGTCACTTAATTCTCCTGGGAAAGGATGGCAAAACTATTAGCCAAAGTAGGATGTTTGGTTCTGTGTGGATTTTTATCAGCAGAATATCTGATTCCTTCACTGGCAGAGATAATAGGTACTTTTCAGTACTGAAGGGCCTTCCAGGTGACGCAGTGGTAAAGAATCCACCTGCCAATGCAGGAGACACAAGAGACGTGGGTTCGATCCCCAGGTCAGGAAGATTCCACTGGAGTAGGTAATGTCAACTCACTCCAGTATTCTTGCCTGGGAAATCCCATGGACAGAGGAGCCTAGTGGGCTACAGTCCATGAGGTCGCAGAGTTGGACATGACTGAACACACACACATACAGTATTGGATTACATAATAGGTATCCTGCCCTGATTGAAATAACAGCAGTAACTAAGCTTGGCTTGAAATTCTAGAATATCATAATACTTCAAAACAATGTGAAGTAAACTTTTTTGTGTGTGATAGTTATGAGATGTTAAAAAGGAAATCACACTGTAAAAATCAGTAAAAACTTTGCTTTTTAATAAAGACAGTTTTGTACCACACTTTCGGTGGACACAGCATGCTTATCTCACCCTCTGGTTGGGGATCAAGCTTTTGAGAGTCCAGCAGGGAAGCCTGTCTTGTGTTTATGTGGCTGTAGAGAAAATTAGTTTCAACTCACTTGCAGAAGTGGATTTCAGAGGAAGGGATTTGACAGAGTTGTTAAACCCAGTGGAGGCAGAAGAGGAAAGCTGGGCTGATTATGTATCTGAGCGCTGTCATCTTGAAATTCATTTTGGCCCCCAGAGTATAAATACACTTCAGTATTTTTGTTAGGATTGCCAGAAAATCAGCAAGTGTTCACTTTCTTTGGCCAACAAAAGCATGACTCTCTGTGCAAAAATTTTCTGCACATTTATAAACAAGAACATTTAGAAAATCCCCTCTTGCTGAGAGATATTACAACAGATATATTTAACTGTGCCGTAAAATAAAGCAGATATTGAGAACACTGTTAAGTTCATCAAGCACAGGAAAAGGTTTTATGTCTCTCTTCTGACACAAATTTATACATGTCTCCCTATCGCCAGAAAAATACCTTCCCTGTACTGTGTTGGTCTGATGAGCATCATCCAGGCTCTCACCTTTGTGTTCTGACTTCCTTCTTAAACAAGTATTCCTGCCCCATCACCTACATTTTCTCACCACGGCACCCTGGTTTTCCATCCCTGCAGGTTACTGTACCAGTGGTCTCCAAGTGACCCAGGACCTCCTACCCAAATCTAAGGCAAAAACTTTTCTCCCTCACAGAATCTCCCAGTTGGAACAAAAAAGGCAATTGGATGATCTCAAACTTTTTGGCAAACTTTTTCTCTGAAAGACCAGATTATAAATATTTTAGACTTTGTGGGCCATTCAATCTTTGTTGCAACTGGCTTTGCAGCGAGAAAGCAACCGTGGACAATATGCAAACCAATAAGCCTGGCTTTGTTCTGGTGCAATTTCTTGTATGGACACTGATATTTGAACTTCATATCATTTTCAACCATCACAAAATATTACTCTTCTTTTTTAAAAAATCATTTAAGAATGCAAAAATTATTCATATTTCACAGGCGATACAAAAACAAGTGGTGGCATAGATTGGGCCCACAGGCCATAGCTTGATCTTGGACAACCTCCCAATCCAAACCATGAGTTTCTTCCCAGTTTTGCAGAGAGCCAGCCAGGCCGTTTTGTGAAATTTCTCCAGTTGTAGAAAGCTCACTACCTCCAAAGGCAGTCTGTTCCAAGGCCAAGATAAAATGATGGGCTCTAGTTTTGCCTGACCCTAACCCTACAGTCACAAAGAATAACTCAGTTTCATTTTCATGGTTACCTTTCAAATACTGAAATGTACCTATCTTGCCCACATCAGAAGTCTCCCATTTTGTCAAAACAGTCCAAGTTTCTTCAGCTGTTGCTCATTGCCATTCATTTAACCTATCTTGGGACTGTTCAGCCTTAACTGACCTGCAGCCCTCATCCTGGTGGGAGGAGAGGAGGAAGGCTAGAACATACATCAACTATCATGCAATTTAAATATTTCATGTGGGTACTTTTTGTTCCTTACTATTTTTTGTCCTTGGCTGTTTCAAGAGCAGTGTGTTCAGTGAAACTAGAGAAAGACCAAGTATATAAAGTTGGAGGTGAGATACGTTTGGGAAATGCTGATGAACTAACTATAAGTGTCTTTATTGATGGACTTCTCAGGTCTTCAATACACTAATGTGCATTGGGAATATCAATACACAAGGGAGAAGCTGCAAAGATGTTTCTGGACGGTACTGAACCATGAATCTTTTATCTTATTTACTCCTCCAGAGCAGGCTGAAAAACCAGGATTCTGCAGCACAATTTTTAGGAAAAGCTACTCTCGGAATGTCTATCAAAATGCTAGGCTTGCATTGGGAGTGAAAGGCAGCAATGATGAGGGGAAGAGCTCTGAACATGGACACAGAAGAACAGACTGGATACCCAGAACCAAAATCAGAGTGGTCCTGTAAGGGTGAAACGAGATAACTCATGTGATGAGCTCTGTGCCAGTACAAAACAGAGTATAAATGTGTCACTCTATGATTTGGGGTTTTAAGGATACCTTAGAATTTGCCCCCCAAGATTGGCTGTTGGTTTTTCCAGTTAAAGATTAACAACAACAAAAAATCATCTTATAAAACAATATAGAACTTTTAATACAGTATTAGCTAGAACTATAAATGTGTGTGTTGGTCAGTTGTGTCTGACTCTATGACCCCATGGACTGTAGCCTGCCAGGCTCCTCTGTCCATGGAATTCTCCAGGCAAGAATACTGGAGTGGGTTGCCATTCTCTTCTCCAGATCTTCCCAAACCAGGGACTGAATCCGGGTCTCCTGTGTTGCAGGCAGATTCTTTACCATCTAAGCCACTAGGAAAGCCCAGAACTATAAAAAATTTTACAGTTTTTTAAATCTTTTATAAGAAGACTAAAAAAATAAACAATTACAATTTTATTTATTTATTTGGTGGCACTGGGTCTGAGTTGCAGCATGTGGGATCCAGTTCCCTGACCAGGGATCAAATCTGGGCTACATACGTTGGAAGCATGGAGTCTTAACCACTGGACTACCAGAGAAGTTTCATAAACATACAGGTTTTTATTTTCTCCACTTCCAGGGAGTAGATTTTACATTTATATATTCAACTGATCCAAATAAACCACAAACATATGGTGATTTTACTTTTCATTGAAGAGAATAGCATTTTACAAATTACAGAATGACTCATAACAAAAAGATAAGGCAACTTTAATATGAATTAAACTAAACATTGAAAAAACTAAGATTATGGCATCCAGTCCCATCACATCATGGCAAATAGACGGGGAAACAATGGAAACAGTGAGAAACTTATTTTGGGGGGGCTCCAAAATCATTGCAGATGGTGACTGTAGCCATAAAATTAAAAGATGCTTGCTCTTGAAAGAAAAGCTATGACAAACCTAGTCAGCATATTAAAAAGCAGAGACATAAGTTTGCCGACAAAAAGTCTGTATAATCAAAGCTATGGTTTTTCCAGTGGTCATGTGTGGATGTGAGAGTTGGACCATAAAGAAAGCTGAGTGCCAAAGAATGGATGCTTCTGAACTGTGGTGCTGGAGAAAACTCTTGAGAGTCCTTGGACTCCAAGATCAAACCAGTCAATCTTAAAGGAAATCAACCCTGAATATTCATTGGAAGAACTGATGCTGAAGCTAAAGCTCCAATACTTTGGCCACCTGATGTGAAGAACTGACTAATTAGAAAAGACCCTGATGCTGGGAAAGATTGAAGATGGGAGGAGAAGGGGATGACAGAGGATGAGATGGTCGGATGGCATCACTGACTCGATGAACATGAGTTTGAGCAAGCTCTGGGAGTTGGTGATGGACAGGGAAGCCTGGCGTGCTGCAGTCCACGGGGTCTCAAAGAATTGAACACTACTGAGTGACTGAGCTGAATTGAACTGAAGTTCATATTAAATCCTTGCATCATGGTAGCTGTAGGTACCTAGGGGAGGGGCAGGAGGGAGAGAGAATAGAAGAGATGGATGTGGTGGTTGGAAAGGCCAGCAACCTTCTTGGCTGCATTTTTTGTCCAGGGCTTGTCCTTCATGTTTTCTACCCTAATGATTTCTATACAATGTTAGTGTCTATACAGCTTTTAAAGTAGGAGGTGTAATGATAAAGGAATGAAACTTGTATTTGTGTGAGGCTTATGAAATCTGAATCACAAGATTAGAGTCTCACCGTGTAAATTCATGTGGTTCAGACCCACGTGCCAGAGCAGGAGGGACCAAGACCTTACCTTCCACAGAATCTGCCCTGCTTTGACCTGGATTTGAAGCGTCACTTCCTTCCCTGCTCTGTCTCCAGCTCTCAAAGAATCTGTAGCCATGCAGCTTAGAGAGGCTAAGGCATTAAGCCAAAACCCACCTTCTCCTTTATATGACAGACCCACCTACTTTTCCTATGTGGCAGTTTCTTAAAACATGTTTTATGATAGGTACCAGGCCTACAGCTATGCCATACTCAAGTAAGTTTAAGAAATATTGCCTTCTAAGACGGTTCCAATGTACATGAGCACAATAAATGACCTGAGAAGTCCTGCAATGTGTGGTATATGCCTATGCCACATGAATGCATACTGACTTCCTACACAACTCACTTTAGGAGATGCTGCTCTAGCCTGACTTGGTTACCCCTCAAATCCCTCAAACAAACCAGCATTTTCTGGCCTCATTTCTTTTTTTAAGAAAAAATTTATTTGTGTACTTTTGGCTGTCTGGGTCTCTGTTGCTCTGTGGGCTTTTTTCTGTTGTGGTAAGCAGGGGCTACTCTTTGTTAGAGTGTGTGGGCTTCTCATTGTGGTGCCTTTTCTTGTTGGGGAGCACAGGCTCTAGGGTGTGCCAGCTTAGTAACTGTGGCAGCTCAGTTGTTGTGGCACATGGGCTCAGCAGCTGCAGCACATGGGCTCAGCAGCTGTAGCTCCCAGGCTCCAGGGCACGGGCTCAGTAGTTGCGGTATGCGGGCTTATTCTGCTCTGTAGCATGTGGGATCTTCCCAGACCGGGGACTGAACCTGTGTCTCCTGCACTGGCAGGCAGATTCTTTACCACTGAGCCACCAGGGAAGCCCTGCCCTCATTTCTTTATTCATGGTATTTCTTGGGGCAAGTATTTATTGTGTAATTAGATGCATAGCGCTACATGTCTAGCAATAAAACAAAGAGTTTGGGCTCTGGGGTCATGAAAGCCTGAATTTCATCTTAGTTTAGTCACTTTCTAGCTGTGTGATACTGGAAAAATTATGTAGCCTTTCTGAATCTCAGTTTTCTTATTTGTAATATAAAACAGTGATTCCCGTCTTTCAGAGTTGTGTGAACTAAAAGTGATTAGGTATGTAAAGTGTTTGGCGTGGTGCCCAGTGCAAGGCACAGAATTAACAGTGGTTACATTATTAATTTATCTGTAATCATCATTATTTAAATAAATGGAATAACAATTAGACATCCTCCAACAGCTATTTGTCAAATTAACCAAATTTTTTCTTTCCTTTTTAGAGGATAATTTGACTTGCATATCAAGCATGTTTACTGGTTTTAAGAAATCATTTCACAGAGTATCTCAAGCTACACCCAGAGACAAAATGAGGAACATCTGTCAGATGACTGCGTTATGGAAATTTACATCTAGCTTAAGAATACTACATAAAGAGGGGATATGTGGTGTAAGGCAACCTGATGAGCAGTCTAATGATGTGCCCAAAGGCTTCCTATTGATTCTTATTTGGTTTGACATGTTTACCAACAATTTGCATTTAAAAACATGAGACATGTGTATCAAGCCTGAATGTAAAAAATATATATATCACAGCTAATACATATCTAAATCAACATTCAAAAAATTTTTGACAGGTTTTAATAACCCAAAAGAGAACACTTAGTAGATTTAAATATCAAATACTACCTCCACATAAGAAAACAACAAACAGGGACTTCCTGGAGATCCCATGGCTAAGACTCCATGCTCCCAATCCAGGGGGCCTGGTCATGGACCTAGATCCTGCAAGCCAAAACTAAAGACCCCACATGCTACAGCTAAGACCCAGCACAGCTAAATAAATAAATATTTTCAAAAAAGGAAACAACAAACAAAACAACCTATGCACAGAGAAAATTTGAGCATGGTCTCTTTGTATGCTACAAGTCTAGGGGTTTTAGCTGATCATCAGTGGGCTAATAATTAGATGGAAAAAGTAAAGAGCAGGAGAATGACCCAGCTGCAAGAAAGAAGAGTCTCACTATTCAAAACAGATTAGGGAGCCTCATCTCTTAAGAGGGATGTTGAAAAATAATACAAGTTTGGGCAGTGTGAGGAATGCCCAATCTCGAGAGAACCAAACCAAAGGAAGGGAATTTCTATTAGCCCCCTGGGAAGAACAGGTAGAATTTATGAGGATGCAGATTTCAGTTTAAGGAAAAGTTTTAAAACAAATTGAGTTCCATCAACATAACAGGTTCATTAAAATGGAATGAACTCTGTCTTTGAAAGTTTTTAGCAAAAGCTGGGTAAGACTATGCAAGGGAGAGAGTCCTACAGTTGGTGGAGGTAGGAGAACATACCATAATCTCTGAAACTTTATCAGTGATAAATTTTATACTTGTTTCTGGTAAAAGCCTCCCCAGCCTCTGAGGCTCTGAAGCCCTTGGCCATGCTCGAGAGAGATGTGCCTGTGACTTTCTTCCACTCTCATAGTCCTGTGTCTCTCACATGGCAGGAATCCCCCTAGTTACTATTTACTGAGTACCTATCCTGTACTGGGAGATCTTATGCATATTAGCTTGCTTAAATGTCCCAATAATCATGTGAATTTCATAAAATTAACCCATTTCACAGGTGGGAAATATGAAGCTGATTATCAAGTAATGTGATCACTTACTTGTCTAGAGTCCCACAGTGAGTAAGGGCAGAACCTGGACTCAAAACCAGACTTTGAAACAGAATCATACTCTTTCCACTATCTATGGCACCTCTCCAACCACTCTCTCCTGTGACAGGTGATGCTTTGCACTGCCTTTTCCTAAATATGTGTATTTACTTAATATGTCATATCTTATGTGTCTAGAACTTGACTGTAAATTCCTTGAACAAAGGGACATGTCTTGCTTATTATGTCCAACAGCATCTATTTCAAGAAACAAGTGCTAATACTAATTAGCATTATTCATTTATTAACTATACATGAAAGCTATAAAGAAAGCTGAGCACGGAAGAATTGATGCTTTTGAACTGTGGTGTTGGAGAAAACTCCTGAGACTCCCTTGGACTGCAAGGAGATCCAACCAGTCAATCCTAAAGGAAATCAGTCCTGAATATTCACTGGAAAGACTGATGCTGAAGCTGAAATTCCAGTACTTTGGCCACCTGATGCAAAGAACTGACTCATTGGAAAAGACCCTGATGCTGGGAAAGATTGAAGGCAGGAGGAGAAGGGGACAACAGAGGATAAGATGGTTGGATGGCATCACCGACTCAATGGACATGAGCTTGAGCAAGCTCTGGGAGTTGGTGATGGACAGAAAAGCCTGGTGTGCTACAGCCCATGGGGTTGCAAAGAGTCAGACATGACTGAGCGACTAAACTGAACTGAGTTATTAAATATTTATTAAGCATCTAGTACTTAAACTCAACAGTCAGAAAACTAAGATCATGGCATCTGGTCCTATCACTTCATGGCAAATAGATGGAAACAATGGAAACAGTGACAGACTCCATTCTCAGGGGCTCCAAAATCACTGCAGATGGTGACTGCAGCAATGAAATTAAGACGTTTGCTCCTTTCCTTGGAAGAAAAGCTATGATCAACCTGCTTCTGCTGCTGCTAAGTCACTTCAGTCGTGTCCAACTCTGTGCGACCCCATAGATGGCACCCCACCAGGCTCCCCCATCCCTGGGATTCTCCAGGCAAGAACACCGGAATGGGTTGCCATTTCCTTCTCCAATGCATGAAAATGAAAAGTGAAAGCGAAGTCACTCAATCGTGTCCTACTAGACAGCATATTAAAAAGCAGACACATTACTTTACCAACAAAGGTCTGTATAGTCAAAGCTATGGTTTTTCTGGTAGTCATGTGTGGATGTGAGAGTTGGACTATAAAGAAAGTTGAGCTCCGAAGAATTGATGCTTTTGAGCTGTGGTGTTAGGGAAGATTCTTGAGAGTCCCTTGAACTGCAAGGAGATGCAACCAGTCCATTCTAAAGGAAATCAGTCCTGAATATTCATTGGAAGGACTGATGCTGAAGCTAAAACTCCAAAATTTTGGCCACCTGATGCGAAGAACCGACTCATTGGAAAAGACTCTGATGCTGGGAAAGATGGAAGGTAGGAGAAGGGGACGACTGAGGATGAGATGGTTGGATGGCATCACTGATGCGATGGACATGAGTTTGAGTAGGCTCTGGGAGTTGGTGATGGACACGGGGTCGCAAAGAGTGGGACAGGACTGAGCAACTGAACTGAACTGAACTGAAATGGCACTTGGCCAAGAACCAGACCTAGAGCAATGAACAGGGTAAGCAGGTTTCTGACGAAAAAGTAAACAAGTCAATGGCTTCCCTGACTTTCGAACTGAGACATGATCAAGAAAAAGCAGACACCAGCAGTGGGGGAGACAGTCTTCGGCAGAGGGAACAACAAGTACAAAGGCTGCGTGGGAAAAACAAGTTCAGCGTCTTCAGCAACAGAATGAAGTCCAGTGTGGTTGGAACAGAGCCAGGTACAAAGATGGTTGGAGAAGCTGACGGGGCAAAATCAAGCAGGGTCTTGCCAGTTTGGATTTCATTCCAAATGCAAAGGGAAGACCTAGTGGAATTTTTAGGAAGTGGCTCAATAGTAAAGAATCTGCCTGCAATGCAGGAGAGACAGTTTCAACCGCTGGGTCGGGAAGATCCCCTGAAGAAGGAAATAGCAACCCACTCCAGAATTCTTGCCCAGGAAATCCCATGGACAGAGGAGCCTGGTGGGCTATAGTCCATGAAGCTGCAAAGATTTGGACATGACTTAGCAATTAAACAACAGCAGTGATCTAATGTACTTTATATTTATAAAAGATCACGCTGGCCACTGGGTGGTGAAAAGGATTAAAAGTTGTGCAAGCGTCATAGTAGTACTGGAGGTGAGTGCAGTGGTGACTGGCTCCAAGGTGGTGGCAGGGTTATGCTAAAGTGAAAAGAGGGAAAGTGTTAGTCGCTCAGTTGTGTCCAACTTTTTGTGACTCCATGGACTGTAACCCACCAGCCTCATCTGTCCATGGACTCTCCAGATAAGAATATTGGTGTGGGTAGCCATTCCCTTTTCCAGGCGATCTTCCCAACCAAGGGATCGAACCCACGTCTCCCACACTGCAGGAAGATTCTTAACTATTTGAGCCACCAGGGAAGCTCCTAGGGGAAATGCTAAGGAGTGGTCCAATTCCAGGTGTATTTGTAAGTAGAGCAAATGTGACTTGCTGATGGTTTGGATGTTGGCAGTCTGGGTAGAGATAGTAAATCAAGAGTGACTCCTAGCTTGTTAGATTGAGCACCCAGGTAGCTGCTGAAATGAGAGGAAGGAGATAAATGGGGAGAATACTATGTGGTATGTGAAGAGGGTAGAGAGAAGGCAGTCGTTCTATTTTGGTCATATTTGAGATGCCTTTTGGACATTAGAATGTAAGCTCTGTGCATGGCGGGGCTCTGTCTTGGTTCTTGGCTATATCCTCAGCACACAAAACAGTGCCTAGAATATAAGATGTACCTTGCTAAAAATTTGTTGAATGATAAAAGCCAAGGCGGGGCATCAAGAAGGCAACTGGATTTATGAATGTTTAAATCACTTTGGCGAATGTAGATTCCTGGCAAAGCATAAATTTTCCGCCTTGGCTCCTACATGTGCAGTAAAGAGAGAGTGGTTTTTCAGAGAGTTGAATTAAACATCCTAACAGGGTCAGTTAAGGCAGTCCTGGAGAGAGACTCAAAATCCCAGTCTCTTTCCCACAGTGCTCAGTGTCATTCAGTGACACGCCTGATAGCAAAGAATATGGGGTCTTGAGAAGCTGCTGGAGTGTTTCTCTGAGCCATGTTCACTGGTTCCAGTTAAAAATAAATACATCTCATGTATGCCAAAATCATATTTGTCTGTTTGCTAATTTCCACGGGACGCATTCTTGTTTTTATCAGTCCAGGGACTGAAGTAGTAACTTGATGCTTACTTTCAACAGAATAAAACAGGCCTCCAATGAATCTATGGCTTTGGCAGTTCTCTATCTAGAATGGCTAAATACTAAAGGCATGATGTGAGCCTTAAGCAGGGTAAATTAGAATAAAAATAGCCTGTCATAGTAATAAAATAGTTTGAATATTGAAGATTTCAAAACCAAGTCCTCCAGGACCAAACAATTAAAAAAAATACAGAAAGAGAGAAGGAAAGAGCAAACAGGCAAACAAGCAAGCCATCACCCTTGATACTTATGTTCATTTATCTATTTAGGCGATTTTCAACTATTACACCATCTCCAAAGACCGGAATCATTTCCCCCCTATTTGTTTTGGGATACAGCTTTATTCTTCTCTTTGAAAAACCTGTGCTCCTGAAGGTCTAGAGTTGTGATTCTCAACCATTGGCGGCATCAGTAATATATAGTGGAGCTTTTTAAAAATACAGATCCCCAGGCCCACCATGGATTCATACAGCCAGAATCTCCTGTGGACTAGCTCCAGGCATGTGTGTATTTACAAAATATTCAGATGCCCATTGCTTTCATTCTGCTGATCAGCGAAAGCCACTGTTAAAGGAAATCATGTTTGATGTTTAAAGCATGAACTCAGGTGTGGAGGGGCTGATTCACAAGATACTGAGCAGGTCCTCTCCAAAGCCTTCTCCTGCTGCCCCAAATCAGAGCACAACTAGAGAACAGCCCCCCCCACCAAAAAAAAAATCCACAAAATAACTGTATTCCCAGCCTTTCAAGCAGTACAGGTGCAACCAAAGATTTTGAATTTCAAAAGCCATCCCTGTTGGGAGTATAAGTTTCAGGCAAAATTGAAATACAGAAAAAGAGGAGGAAAAAGATTTGCAGGTATGGTGTGGTCAAGGAAGGAGGATAAAGAAACAAAGGAAAAAAAAAATTTTTTTTGGCTGCACCGCGCAGCATGTGGAATCAAACCCGCACCCCCCGCATTGGGAGCCTGGAATCTTAACCACTGGATGAGGCAAGTCCCTAAAGCAAAATTTTCATTTTATTCTCTTTTTGGCAGCCTACATTCTCAAGTACCCAGTACCTAAAGAGATTTCAAAGCCAAAAAGGAAACTTTAAAAGCCAAAGACCTTAAATCCCATTTCTGCCTGGTACTGGGAAATGACAGTTTATTCTATTACTCTTCTAGGACAATGTTCTCAGACATCTTGCGATACCACTGTCCTACCCATTTCCAGCTCCACAGTCTGCCAGTTCAAAGGAGATGCCACATTTTCAATATCATGGAGCCAACAAGGAGGTCAACAGTATTATACATGCTGAAATAATAAAGAATATTTGAATACTGTTGGTGAAGCAAATGGTTTAATTCAGAATAAAAGAGCAAAGTGAGGAAAAAGGGCTCTTATGGCTTCTGATTCAATGGCACCAGGTTAATGAATCAAGAATATTGGCTTCAGAAGTCAGACCACCTGAGCTCAAACACTAACTCTGAAACCATGGGTCATTTACTTAGCCTCTCTGTGCTTCCATTTTATCACCTGTTAAGTGAGGGGATAATAATAATAAGTGGGATCTATTATCGTTAGCTACTGTGAAAATGCAGCTATTTTAGTTTTGTTTGTAACTGACATTGAACCCAGGACTGTGTCTTGGGTCCGCACTAAGTGCTTTACCCACATCATCTCTCTGACTTATATCAACCATGTCAAGTAGGTACTATTAATATCCCCATCGAAAGATGAGGGATTAGGTACTTGGCTTGAGGTTCCACAGTGGGAAATGATGGATTAGAACCCAGGCACTGTAGATACGGAAACCTAGGATACTTTGGAAGACCACCATAAGCCAATGATTCCTCAAGAAAGCTATCAAAACTCCCCAAAGCAGGCTTGCTTCTATAAAGGCATAAATAAATGCACAAGATATACTCCAGGCCATTAGGTGAAAGAAAAATGTTACCACCCGTGTCTACTGGTTTGAGTAAGTGCTATGATAATCCTAGTTTGACCTCATAGGGTCAGACTCTCTCCTGCCCGATATAGGGAGGAGCCAGAAATCTAAGCCTGATATCTACTTAAAGAAGGTGTCTTTCCCCCCTCCCTGACTTTCCCTTGGCTATAAAACGGCAGCCTATTTAATCCCTGGGGTAGAGCCCCCATGCCTTCCTGCCTGCATCTCTCACAAGTGTCCTGTACTCATGAATCAGTTGGACATGATCGAAGCGACTTAACATGCACATATTTCTTTAGTCCAGAAACTTCTGAACTAAAATTTCTGTTCCCTGGGGAATGTGGCATGAAATTTCCAGGGAAATGAATACCATTTCTGCTCTCAGAGGTATGCCTCTAGGGAGAAGTGCTTTCCCAAGGAAAACTCTAGTTTTCCAAAGAGAGCTGAAATTTCCGTTACCCTGAGAGAGCTGTATTACTTACCTCATGAGTTTTCCAACATGAGGGAAAATAGTTTGTACAGCAGTCCTGAGCAGAGGATTTGTTTGGCTTTCTGAATGAAAGAGTATGAGTGTGGGGGACAGGAAGCTTTGATAGGAAACTTTCCTAACAAGGCTGAATGTACAAATTCAAAACAAATATTTCTTTCTAAAATATTTCAAGTGAAGGAACAATTTGGTCATTGTTTTTGGTTTAGTCACTAAGACATGTTCAACTCTTTGCAACCCCGTGGACTGTACCTCTCCAGACCCTCTGTCCATGGAATTACTCAAGCAAGAATACTGGAGTGGTTGCCATTTCCTCCTCCAGTGGACCTTCCTGACCCGAGCCAGGGATCAAGTCCTGGTCTAATGCATTGCGGGTGGTCTCGTGCATTGCAGGCAAATTCTTTACCAGCTGAACCACAGGGAAGTTACCATTGGTCATGATGATATGTTATGCTTTTTTCTTACTATGCTAAAATGGTCTTTCCTGGGCTATGAACAGAGAGACTGGGATGTTGGAATTTGTCAAAGTGATCATGATCCCTTAAAGATTATATTCTTTGCAGCTGAAGATAGAAAAGCTCTATACAGTCAGCAAAAACAAGACCAGGAGCTGACTGTGGCTCAGATCATAAACTCCTTATTGTCAAACTCAGACTTAAATTCAAGAAAGTAGGGAAAACCACTAGGCCATTCAGGTACGACCTAAATCAAATCCCTTACAATTATACAGTGGAAGTGACAAATAGATTCAAGGGATTAGATCCGATAGACAGAGTTCCTGAAGAACTATGGATGGATGTTCCTAACATTATGCAAAACGGGGTGATCAAAACCATCCCCAAGAAAAAAAATGCAAAAAGGCAAAACGGTTGTCTGAGGAGGCCTTACAAATAGCTGAGAAATGGGGAGAAATGAAAGATGAAGGATGAAAGGAAAGATATACCTGCCGCGAGCCAGCGTGAGGAATCCCACCTGTGACAAGGTCATGTGGCAGAGATCTGATGCGCAAGGCGAGTTAGATCTCAGGGTGTCCCCCTGGTATTTACTGAGCATGTACCCCCCAAACCAAAAATCTGCCGGCCTTTGTACTCTGCTTTTCCACTCTTCTGACACACTCTGGAAAAAGTCAACTCAGGGCTTTAGTCTTCTGCATTTGAAAGGGTTGTTTTAGTTAAACCCCCTCTGATAACTCTCTAGCTTGCCTAACAGGTTCCCCCCGGACCTCTTACAGCTTGTGAATTGCTTGCAGCCCCCCAACCGCAAGAGGCACAAAGCTTAAAGCATCTTAAAGATACAGAGCCTTTTCTAAAGAGCTAAAAATCATATTGGTGACGGGTTTTCACTATTGACTCAATGATTGCTGCCAGGCCTCCATATTCTTTATCTTTTAGGCACCTGGGAGGATGTTAATCAATGGAAATGGGATATGGAAAAAGATATATAGTAGTTTTGATGTTAGCAACACTAGACTTTTGAGTTAATTACTTTTCTTTTGTTATAAATCACTGTACTCCTTTTACTTGTTATAAATTGCTGTACCTTTGCTATGTAAGAATGTAACTTTATTTAGTGCTTTCTGAGAGTGGCACCAGACTTTGAGAAGAACAACACATATAAGTCTTCTAGTTGACAAACCCTTATCAAAAAAAAGGCTGTAAAATGTTAATTGGCCCTTTTGGCCGGAAGATGATGTAAATCACCTAAGACTTGTGTATACAACTAGGTATGCAGAGAGAAAAGCCTGGTTTTGATAAGAGCCTGGGCTGCTAATGCTGCATAATTTTGTATTACCCATTGATCTCTATGTACAATCAAAAAGGTATAAAAGGCCTTTCTAGACAATAGAGGCCGGGCCAGTCATTGGAAGGACTGGTTTCCCCCGTGTCTTCTCTTTACTCTAATTTCTGGCTGAATTCCCATCTGGGGCATGGAGGCTCGCCATGTCTACTTACTTGTCCCGACTTCTAAGATCCGTAAGAGAGAGAGCCCAAGGCGGGGCACTCTCCGATATTCAAACGGACGCCGGTGGCCTAACGTAGATGGTGCAAGCTCCTTGTCTGGAACTTTATTGGCTTTCCACGTAAACCAAGTTATTCAGCCTCTTTTCTCCACTTAATTTTCCTACTACACTATTTCTTCCTAATCTAATCTTATATTAATAAATAAATAAGTTTTTTCCCTCGCCAACGCCGTCTCCGCTTCAAATTCCCTGGATCCACCAGGGCTGGACCCCGGCATATACCCATTTGAATGCAGAGTTCCAAAGAATAGCAAGGAGAGATAAGAAAGGCTTCCTCAGTGATCAATGCAAAGAAATAGAGGAAAACAATGGAATGGGAAAGACTAGAGATCCCTTTAAGAAAATTAGATACCAAGGGAATATTTCATGCAAAAATGGGCTCAATAAAGGACAGAAATGCTATGGACCTAACAGAAGCACAAGATATTGAGAAGAGGTGGCAAGAATACATAGAAGAACTATACAAAAAAGACCTTCATGACCCAGATAACCACAATGGTGTGATCACTCACCTAGAGCCAGACCTCCTGGAGTGCAAAGTCAAGTGGGCCTTAGGAAGCATCACTACAAACAAAGCAAGTGGAGGTAATGGAATTCCAGCTGAGCTATTTCAAATCCTTAAAGACGACGCTGTGAAAGTGCTGCACTCAATACGCCAACTAATTTGGCAAACTCAGCAGTGGTCGCAGAACTGGAAAAGTCAGTTTTCTTTCCAGTCCCAAAGAAAGGCAATGCCAAAGAATATTCAAACTGCTGCACAACTGCACTCATCTCACATACTAGCAAAGTAATGCTCAAAATACTCCAAATGAGGCTCCAACAGTATATGAAGCAAGAATTCCAGATGTTCAAGCTGGATTAAATGCCAACATCTGTTGGATCATTGAAAAAGCAAGAGAATTCCAGAAAAACATCTACTTCTACTTCATTGGCTACACTAAATCCTTTGACTGTGTGAATCACAACAAACTGTAGAAAATTCTTAGAGACAGGAATAACAGACCACCTTACCTGCCTCCTAAGAAACCTGTATGCAGGTCAAGAAGCAACAATTAGAACCAGACATGGAACAACAGACTGGTTCAAAATTGGGAAAGGAGTACATCAAGGCTGAATATTGTCACCCTGCTTATTTAACTTATATGCAGAGTACATCATATGAAATGCTGGGCTGGATGAAGCACAAGCTGGAATCAAGATTGCTGGGAGAAATTTCAATAACCTCAGATACGCAAATAACGCAACCCTTATGGCAGAAAGCAAAGAGCCTCTTTAAGGTGAAAGAGGAGAGTGTAAAAGCTGGCTTAAAACTCAACATTCAAAAACGAAGATCATGGCATCTGGTCCCATCACTTCATGGCAAATAGATGGGGAAACAGTGGAAACAGTGACAGACTTTATTTTCTTGGGCTCCAAAATCACTGCAGATGGTGACTGCAGCCATGAAATTAAAAGACACTTGTTCCTTGGAAGAAAAGCTATGACCAACCTAGAGAACATATTAAAAAGCAGACTCATTACTTTCCTGACAAAAGTCCATATAGTCAAAGCTACAGTTTTTCTTGTAGTCATGTATGGATATGAGAGTTGGACCACAAAGAAGGCTGAACATTGAAGAATTAATGCCTTTAAACTGTAGTGTTGGAGAAGACTCTTGAGAGTCCCTTGAACTACAAGGAGATCAAACCAGTTAATCCTAAAGGAAACCAACCCTGACTATTCACTGGAAGGTCTGATGCTGAAGCTGAAACTCCAATCTTTTGGCCACATGATGGAAAAAGCCAAGTCATTGGAAAAGATCCTGATGCTGGGAGAGATTGAAGGCAGGAGGTGAAGGAGATGACAGAGGACAAGATGGATGTATGGCATTACTGACTCACTGGACATGAGTTTGAGCAAACTCCAGGAGATGGTGAGTGACAGGGAAGCATGGCGTGCTGCAGTCCATGGGGTTGCAAAGAGTCAGACATGACCGAGCAACGGAACAGCAAGGAGATTCTGGCTGAAAGAACTCAGGCCTAAACAGTCTTTCTCTGGTCAGATGGCTTATTTATTCTTATGATCTTTCATAGAGAGTTAAGCTGCACCTTGGCACTCTTTATAGAGGGGGTGCCCTTTACACTGNTGCCTTTAAACTGTAGTGTTGGAGAAGACTCTTGAGAGTCCCTTGAACTACAAGGAGATCAAACCAGTTAATCCTAAAGGAAACCAACCCTGACTATTCACTGGAAGGTCTGATGCTGAAGCTGAAACTCCAATCTTTTGGCCACATGATGGAAAAAGCCAAGTCATTGGAAAAGATCCTGATGCTGGGAGAGATTGAAGGCAGGAGGTGAAGGAGATGACAGAGGACAAGATGGATGTATGGCATTACTGACTCACTGGACATGAGTTTGAGCAAACTCCAGGAGATG
Organism: Capra ibex; assembly: GCA_006410555.1. NCBI lineage: Eukaryota > Metazoa > Chordata > Mammalia > Artiodactyla > Bovidae > Capra > Capra ibex. The sequence goes on from SJYO01004576.1 coordinate 27,184,748, forward strand.
GTGAGTGACAGGGAAGCATGGCGTGCTGCAGTCCATGGGGTTGCAAAGAGTCAGACATGACCGAGCAACGGAACAGCAAGGAGATTCTGGCTGAAAGAACTCAGGCCTAAACAGTCTTTCTCTGGTCAGATGGCTTATTTATTCTTATGATCTTTCATAGAGAGTTAAGCTGCACCTTGGCACTCTTTATAGAGGGGATGCCCTTTACACTGTTGAACTGACATCTGGTGAAACTAGATGGAAGGGACAGGCAGCACCTGAGTGTCACTTTGGGCTGCCTACATTTGTGTGTCTAGAGAAGCAGGTTGATGATGGCTTAGGCTGACCAAACAGGGGATGGTGAGGGAAGGTCACCTAGGGTAAAGAGCCAGGGAGAATCTCTCCTGAGCCTCCTGGGGTCTCAGTTTAACCAAGGGCTCAGTCTTGGGCTCGCCACCTGCCGCCTGCCCTTGGATCAGAGAGGAATTCTGAGAATGGTCTTGCTAAGACCTACTCGAAAAGAAAAACTGCTCTCTTAGGGCATGGGATGATGAATTCTGACCCCAAAGGCCATCAATGGGTGGACAACCAGACAAAAGCAGGCCATACTGAGGAGACATAAGGTTTGAGAACTAGTGACTCATATACTGCTTCCCCAAACCATGTTCCATCACAGCCCTTCGAAAGAAAAGGGCATGAACTCAAAGCAAGTAAGGATGCTCATCCATCTGTATTTGCCTTTCATCTCTTCTTAAAGGCACGTGATAAAGTATGTCATCTCTTTGGGAAAATTATCTACCAAAAAATGCCTCTCTGTCTCCTTCTTGAAGAGATAAACGGCTCTGGAATTAATTCGAAGAGAAACTAAAAACAGTAAGATCAAAAAGAATGAGGACTAGAAGTAGAGGCGGGAGAAAGGAAGAAAGAGTGGAGAAAAGAAAAATATGATTTGAGACTGTCAGAGCAAGGGACATTGAGGGTGGCCAGGAAGTGAGCCTGCTGAGCCTGAGACGAAGGAGAGGGAACACTGGCTTCTCGGAGCTTCAGAACAAGAATATGACTCCAGAGAGGCGTCTGGGTCAAAAGGGTTCAGCAAGCCCTGCCTTCCAAACCAAGGGGAGCAGGACTGAGCCCACCCCTAGGACCCCCTGGTGGTTCAGATGATAAAGAATCTGCCTGCAATGCCGGGTTTGATCCCTGGGTCGAGAAGATCCTCTAGAGAAGGAAGTGGCAACCCACTCCAGTATTCTTGCCTAGAAAATCCCATGGACGGAGGAGGCTGGTGGGCTACAGTACATGGGGTCACAAAAAGTTGGACATGACTAAAATTAGAGATACCAAGGGAACATTTCATGCAAAGATGGGCTCGATAAAGGACAGAAATGATACTGACCTAACCGAAGCAGAAGATATTAAGAAGAGGTGGCAAGAATACATGGAAGAACTGCACAAAAAAGATCTTCAAGACCAAGATAATCACGATGGTGTGATCACTCACCTAGAGCCAGACCTCCTGGAATGTGAAGTCAAGTGGGCCTTAGAAAGCATCACTACAAACAAAGTTAGTGGAGGTGATGGAATTTCAGTTGAGCTATTTCAAATCCTAAAAAATGATGCTGTGAAAGTGCTGCACTCAATATGCCAGCAAATTTGGAAAACTCAGCAATGGCCACAGGACTGGAAAAGGTCAGTTTTCATTCCAATCCCAAAGAAAGGCAATGCAAAAGAATGCTCAAACTACTACACAATTGCATTCATCTCACACGCTAGTAAAGTAATGCTCAAAATTCTCCAAGCCAGGCTTCAGCAATATGTGAACCGTGAACTTCCAGATGTTCAAGCTGGTTTTAGAAAAGGCAGAGGAACCAGAGATCAAATTGCCAACATCCGCTGGATCATGGAGAAAGCAAGAGAGTTCCAGAAAAACATCTATTTCTGCTTTATTGACTATGCCAAAGCCTTTGACTGTGTGGATCACAATAAACTCAGATATGCAGATGACACCACCCTTATGGCAGAAAGTGAAGAGAAACTAAAAAGCCTCTTGATGAAAGTGAAAGTGGAGAGTGACAAAGTTGGCTTAAAGCTCAACATTCAGAAAACAAAGATCATGGCATCTGGTCCCATCACTTCATGGGAAATAGATGGGGAAACAGTGGAAACAGTGTCAGACTTTATTTTGGGGGGCTCCAAAATCGCTGCAGATGGTGACTGCAGCCATGAAATTAAAAGACGCTTACTCTTGGGAAGAAAAGTTATGACCAACCTAGATGGCATATTGAAAAGGAGAGACATTACTTTGCCAATAAAGGTCTGTCTAGTCAAGGCTGTGGTTTTTCCAGTGGTCATGTATGGATGTGAGAGTTGGACTGTGAAGAAAGCTAAGCCCGAAGAATTGATGCTTTTGAACTGTGGTGTTGGAGAAGACTCTTGAGAGTCCCTTGGACTGCAAGGAGATCCAACCAGTCCATTCTAAAGGAGTTCAGTCCTGGGTGTTCTTTGGAAGGACTGATGCTGAAGCTGAAACTCCAATACTTTGGCCACCTCATGTGAAGAGTTGACTCATTGGAAAAGACTTTGATGCTGGGAATCCCCTCCTGCTGGGGACCGGAGGAGAAGGAGATGACAGAGGATGAGATGGCTGGATGGCATCACTGACTCGATGGATATGAGTCTGAGTGAACTCCGGGAGTTGGTGATGGACAGGGAGGCCTGGCATGCTGCGATTCATGGGGTCGCAAAGAGTCGGACACAACTGAGTGACTGAATTCAACTGAACTGAGGGACTAACACTTCTTACTTTTCACTAGGGCCCCCTTGAGTACCATTGGCTTGGGGGCTGGCCTCTTGTGCCTGCTTCTGCTTACTTACAAGGATAAAGAAAAGTCACTGGCAAGTACTAGTTTTGACATCGGCCTGGAGAAGGGGAAATGGGGAGAAATTTTGCTTCCAAGCCACAGTCTAAATTGATTTTAAATGATTTATCTCCTGGCCTTCCTTAACGTAAGCCAAACCCCTTTCAGTTCTTTCATGACTGTACTTGGAGTTGCATTTTCACCATATTTTCCTAAGAATTAGTTATGCAACACTGCCTGAAAGGCATCAGGGATAGTCTTCCCTTTCCCCAACATTACAGTTAAGTCCTTATGTAAAGAGTTGTTAGGATTTGGGAAACTTCTAGCTCATGATCACATTCTCCTGACAATTAGGAGCAAGCCACCTCAGACCATGAGGCTTTCCTGCTCATGACAAGAACTGGTTGTATTGTATTCTCGCCCAGAATGGCCTCCTCCCCTTTCCTGAGATGGTCCCCCTCTATCCCAACCACCCCTCAAGGCGTGGCCGCAAACACCAGTGTGAAGCAGAGTCTGATCGCCCACCTGGATACTTCAGCTCCCACCATCTCTGTCACTCACACTGCACATAATTTCTGCCTTTTTTGGTATAGATTTGTGCCCCTGCCTGACTACAGTCTAAGACTGGTAGCTTCTGGCAGCCACAGACTGTTACTCACTTTCCTTGGTGCTTTTCCACTATGGTCTCCTGCTTCTGAGAAGTGCAGAAAACATGTCAACTGAAAGACTGAATGCGGGAACAGATGCATTTGCCTTTCTCCTAAGTGACTAGCAATGAAGCGAGTATTCTCTCTTGTCTTTGAGATTCTCCCATGTTCAAGAAAAATATATCTTACTTCCATTGAGGAAATTGCACTTATTTTGTATATCCAATTCTGAAAGAACCTAAGCATGGGATAATAATGCTGTAAATTTTCATCATACATTGTTGTTCAGTCGCTAAGTTGCGTCTGACTCTCTGAGATCCCACGGACTGCAGCCCACCAGGCTTCCTTGTCCTTTACTAACTCCTGGAGTTTGCTCAAATTTATGTCCATTGAGTCGGTGATGCTAATTTCTTATTTAAAAGAGATGTTTGACACACCAGTTTAAAAAAGAGAAGGTTACAGGATAGTAGGTGCTCAATAAATAAATCCTGAGTGAGTGAATGAATGAATGAATGGTAATAGGAAATTGGATAAAAATAGAAATGGTAGGAGAAGTAGAAAAATAGTAGACGCACAAGAAGTTAAAGGAGACCTTGGGCTAATTAAACTCCAAGTCAGAAATGCTTATTTACTACAAACTTCAAGTTAGTAATTCAACAAGAAGAGAAGCAAGGCAATTGGTTGAGAAGAAAACATACTTTAAAGACAGACATCTGGATCCTGACATCACTCAGCCACTGTGTGACCTTGGACAAGTGACTCAACCTCTCTGAGCTTCACTATTTTTTTAAAAAGATTCTTTTAATTTTGAAGTAATTTTAGATTTACAGGAAAGTTACAAAAATACAGAGAGTTCCTGTACATAGTTCACCCAACTTCTTCCAGTGTTAGCATCTTTCATAACCATAGTCCCATTATCACAACAAGGAAGTTAACATTGATACATTCATACAAATTAAACTAGACGCATTATTGGAATTTCACCAGTTTCCCATCAATATCCTTCTTCTAGCCCAGGATGTAATAGGACCCCAAACTACATTTAGTTGAGCACAAAATTTCTGGTCTCCTCTAGTTTTTGACAGTTACCGTTCATGACCCTGACACGTTTAAAGAGTAGAATGTCCTTCAGTTTGGGATTGTCTGATTTTTTTTTCTCATGTTTTGGTTCAAAGCCCAGGCTCTGAGACCTGACTCTGTGGGTTTCAATGTCGCTGTTGCTACCTGCCACCTATGTGACCTTTTGAAAAGAATTCCATCTTCTCGTGTCTGTTTCCCCTTTGGTAAAATGGGGTTAATGACAAGAATCTGTCTCCCAAGGTTGGTTGTGAGGAACAAGTAAGTGGCACATGTTAAATAATTAGCATGACAGTGCTAGGTGACTACTAGCAATTCCTGTGAATCACGGATCTCCCTTTGAGGAATGATGCTCAGGGCATCTCTGGAACACAGAACTGTTTGGGCTCAGCCTCTAACACTCTCTTCATCCACTGGGCCTCACTGTCATGATACAACCATCACCAGGGTCATGATTGACAGACTATGGAGGCTGCAAGGTGAGCTGCTATGGTTGGAAAGTGTTTAAGTAACAAAGGTTGATTGATCCTTTGCCAATCAGAGATATATGAGACCTAGGATATTCTCTTAGCATTTAGGTAGTTTACTAAATGACGAGGAAACTACTGTATTTGTGGAATTCAACCAACCAACAACCACCAAACACACAGACTGAAATTCTGTGTTTTAATATTCAAGACAAGGAAATGAAGTCTAAAAGAAATAAAATATAGAACAGAAAGCTCTAGGTGTGGGGTTAGGCTATGGAGTGAAAGTATTCTTTAAGTCCAAGAGTGCAGCATTCCCTGACCCTAGCACTTCATAGAGACCTGCCTCTCTATCCTGTCATTCATCCTTGGTCCAAGGTCACAGGGTGTCCAGCCATTGGCTCTTTTGCTCCCAGCAAGCTCCTAGACCTCTTATAATACCTCCCTTCTAGGTGTTCCCAGACTCTGGTCACACCTGTCCTCTTTAGAGGTTGCTTCTGGCAAGGTCTTGGAGGCCTTGGAGGGACTTTCTGGGGCTGAGAAATTGATGGTATACAGAGGCCAGGAATGAGGCAATTCACTGTCCTTCAAGACAATGTTCCTCCCAGATCTCCTGACCCAGGTGTATTAGTGTTTAATTTCTGTGGGGAGAGAACTGACAATAGAAGATGGAGTGGGCTAGAAGGACCCCATGGGCAAGGAATCATGTCATCAAACTCCAAATTAAGACATCTAGGCTTACAAGCACCAGGAGGAGATTATTTGAAAATGAGCCCAGGAAGAACATTTTGGCGAAGGCATACAGAAAATGAGGGGTTCTGGTTGTCCAAAGGGTGAAAGCTTGTAGAACATGGTTACACTATGGGATCAATTAGGTTGAAGGATGGAGTGGAGTGAAAGGGAGGATGACAGTGTGTCTATCTCATTACCTGGAAAGAAAACAGTCATCATGGAAGCGTCAAGACAGACAGGTAGATGAGATAGCAGTAACAAACAAACCTAAAAGGAGAAATGCCTAATGGTCACTTACTAGCAGTTAGACAAAGACAAATATCATATGACATTGTTTATGTGTGGAATATAAAAAAATGGTACAAGTGAACTTATTCACAAAACAGAAGTAGTCACAGCTGCAGAAAACAAACTTACGGTTACCAGGGGGAGAGTGGGGGAGGGACAAATTGGGTGATTGGGATGGACATACACACACTACTATATATAAAATAGATAATTAATAAGGACCTATTGCATAGCACAGGGGACTGACTCTACTTAATATTCTGTAATGTCCTATAAGGGAAAAGAATCTAAAAAGACATACGTATGTGAACAGCTTATTCACTTTGCTGTACAGCAAAAACTGATACATTATTATCAATTATATTTCAATTAAAAATGAACTAAAAATGAAAACAATCACTTACTAGTGATTCAATCACAACACACCTGAGAGTGGCTTCTTACCTCATTAAATCTCATCACAAGATCTTCAAGGGCGTTGTGCTCTCCGTTCTGGGAGGTAAGAATGGATGCTGAGATGGATGCTTTGAGGCAGGGCAGGGACCTCTGGCGTTCTGTTGTGCCCAAGCCCCGGGTCAAGAAGAAAAGATAGTCAACTGGCAAGACCCTTCGGTAAATATTTTGTTCCTGCTCCATCAGGATGCTGGCGACTTCCTCTGGGAACTGGATGAGGGGCTTCAGATCAATCAGTTCCTTGCTGATCCCAGCTGAACTTGAAGGAAGGGCACTGGAATTGGCCATCGAGGTGCCTGGTTGGCGTTCTGAAATAAAGCAACAGAAGCCACGGTTACGCTGTGATTGGTAACCCCTACCACAGACATCTGGGCTTCCCAGGTGGGGAAGAACGCTAAAGAGCCAGGAGATGTAAGAGACTCGGGTTTGATCCCTGTATGGGAAGGTGCGCTGGAGGACGGCATGGCAACCCACTCTAGTATCCTTGCCTGGAGAATCCCATGGACAGAGGAGCCTGGCTGGCAACAGTCCTTAGGGTCGCAGAGAGTCGGACACAACTGAAATGATCTGGCATGCATGCATGCGCAGCCATTCAGAATCTTACAGCCTTCTCCCCAGATGTACATCGACAGATGAAGGGATAAAGAAGTTGTGGTACATATACACAAAGGAATAATACTCACTCATCAAAGGAACAAATTTGAGTCCGTTGAACTGAGGTGGATGAATCTAGAGCTTGTTATACAGAGTGAAGTAGATCAGATAGAGAAAAACAAATAATGTATATTAACACATATATATGAAATCTAGAAAAACGGTACTGGTGAATCTATTTGCAGGGCAAAGATAGAGACACAGATGTAGAGAACAGGCTTGTGGACACAGTGGCAGACGGTGAGGAGAGGGTGAGACAAACTGAGAGGGCACTAAAACTTACACATTACCCTATGTAAGACAGATAGCTAATGGGAAGTTGCTATGTAACTCGGAAGCTCAACCCGGTGCTCTGTGACAACCTAGCGGGGTGGGTTGGGGTGGGGGGGGCGCGGAGGGAGGTTCAAGAAGGAAGGGATGTCTGTATACTTATGGCTGATTCACGTCATTGTATGGCAGAAACCAATAGAGCATTGTAAAGCAATTATCTTCTAATTAAAAATAAATTTTAAAAGATCTTATAGCTTTATCAACTCAAGTTTCTGCTTGGTGAATAGTTCTATACTATCTCTCCTGTTACGGAGACCTTCCTGATATCTGTCTTGCCCCCCTCCCACTCTTTGGTTTTCCATTTTCAGAAGCAGAAGTGATCTAGCACACCATTCCCTAACCAGTTCACTGTGACACTCTGCAGAGTATTAGTGAAGGAGAATGTACTATTTGCTTCCTCACCCTCCAGGGCTAACCGCCAGTCTGAAAGGGAATGAGGGTGGGCACAGGCAAAGCAACTGAAATGGAAGAGGAAAGAAGGCTGTAGGGGGAGGAGGCCTTACACATACAGGGATGTGCACCCTGTGTGCGAACACACCAGAGAACTAGGGACCCTCCGCACACCAGATTTCAGAACTTCACGGTCTACCCTGCCAACATCCCACCCTCAAAGATGCCAGTTCCACTGAGATTTACCTGGGGGTGTGCAGGAACAGAGAGCTTCCCTGATGCCTCAGACAGTAAAGAATCTTCCAGCCATGCAAGAAACCTGGGTTTGATCCCTGGGTTGTAAAGCTTTCTTGGAGAAGGAAAGGGTAACCGACTCTAGCATTCTTGCCTGGAGAATCCCATAGACAGAGGAGCCTAGAGGGTTATAGTCCATAGGGTTGCAAAGAGTCGGATACAACTGAGCAACAAACACTTTACTTTCCTTACAGGGACAGAACCACCTATACAACTAAGGAAGAAATAGGTAATAAGGAGATATATCTAAATAAATAAAATAAATTTTATTCCCTGCTTCACAACTGATAATAAGAAGGTGGTAGCAGGAAGGAAGGTAGCAAGTGCATTAGACAGAAGTCCCAAAGGCATTCATTCATAGACTCAAAATTATTCCCTTAGCACACATTCACTTTGCCACAGTGGGTATCTCCACCTTCCATCTCTTCCTTTCCACTGACTCTTCTTTGCCTAGAGAGATGTTAGTTACCTTTATCCTTAAACACAAACTAGTAAAATACCCCTTCTCCCTTAAACTCCAACTAGCCTTACCCTGCATTATCTACCTTCTCTAAAAGGTAGTCTACTTTCCCTGATTCCTTCCTCTACGAGTATGGCGACTATATCGTCTGATCCAAAAACCAGGCCATGCATGATTCTGCTCAAATTAATAAATCAATAAGGATGTGGATGGAACAGAAAAGTGGAAACCAGGTCTGTCTTAGATGACAGTGTTGACGTGGAATACCAAATTATATCTGGTTCTCTCTAAGCTCATATTTGAAAATAATTCAAATAAGGCAGGTACTCAATCAAACCTACAAGACCTCATTCTCCAACTTGCTGAATGGTTGAGAAAGTGACCAGATTTCCTCCAAACTGAGCCAGAATATGCCCTGAATGATGATGGAGGCAGATTTCAGTATCTGATGCTGATAATTTATGTACAGTGGAACTAGCCATATATAGTGAATCTTCCCAGAAGTAACCAGGTTTAAGACATTTCAAAGTATAGCATTCTGTGAAGGAAATAAAAGTAATGCCCTAATCTTATGAAATAGCTGCTTATTTAACTTACATGCAGAGTACATCATGTGAAAAAAACTACAAGCTGGAATCAAGATTGCCAGGGGAATATCAATAACCTCAGATATCCAGATGATATGACCCTAAAGGGAGAAAGCAAAGAGGAACTAAGAGCCTCTTGATGAAGGTGAATAAGGAGAGTGAAAAAGCTGGCTTAAAACTCAGTATTCAAAAAATGAAGATCATGGCATCCAGTCCTGTCAACTTCATGGCAAATAGAAGGGGAAAAAGTGGAAACAGCGACAGACTTTATTTTCTTGGGCTCCAAAATCACTGTGGATGGGGACTGCAGCCATGAAATTAAAAGACGCTTGCTCTTCTGAAGGAAAGCTATGACAAATCTAGACAGCATGTTAAAGATCGGAGACATTACTTTGCCGACAAAGGCCCATCTAGTCAAATCTATGGTTTTTCCAGTAGTCATGTAAGGATGTGAGAGGTGGACCATAAGGAAGGCTGAGCACTGGAGAATAGATGCTTTTGAATTGTGGTGCTGGAGAAGACTCTCTTGAGAGTCCCTTAGACAACAAGGAGATCTAACCAGTCAGTCCTAAGGGAAATCAACCCTGAATATTCACTGGAAAGACTGATGCTGAAGCAGAAGCTCCAATAGTTTGGCCACCTGATGCAAAGAGCTGACCCACTGAAGAAGACCCTCATGCTGGGGAAAACTGAGGGCAAGAGGAGAAGTGACAGAGGATGAGATGGTTGGATTAATTCAGGAGGTAGGTAATATTACTGTGTGATACTCATATAAGGTAACATAAGTGGTCAGCTGGGAAGTTGGGATTGGAATTAGGGTCTTTTTGACCTCAGAGTTCGTGTTCTTCATCACTCAGCATATGATCTTATGTAGCAACAGAATAGCACATTGGCATTATGGATTTTTTTTAAAATTTTATTTATTTTTTTATTTTTTAAATTTTAAAATCTTTAATTCTTACATGCGTTCTCAAACATGAACCCCCGTCCCACCTCCCTCCCCACAACATCCCTCTGGGTCATCCTTGTGCACCAGCTCCAAGCATGCTGGCATTATGGATTTTAAATGCATCGCAAGTGATTTCTGTTAGTATAAGTCAACTTTCTGTGCTTGCTTACTTGCAGTGGTCTAATGAGATGAGCTCTTCAAACTCCAAAGGTAAGGATTTGACTCTAAAGAGCTGACAGTTCTGTTCTTTGGTCAGCCTGGAACCATCGTGTCAATCACAACATTACAATTACATTAGAATGTAGCAAACAGTAATGAAAAAATGCCCTTTCCTTTCCTTCTTACAAATTCGTATGAAAGTCCCCGTGCTTGAAACCAAAAGTTTTGAAAGTGTATTACACTGAATTTATGCAAAACATGGTTCCTCTGTTAATAATTTAGAGACATACTGGGTTAAACAAAGTTAAACAAGCTTTCTTTTTTCTATTTTAACTGCAGGACTTCTCAGAGCCTTTAATCATTCCCATTAGGGGAAAAACTATCATAGCACACAGTAGCTATCCTCAATTTTGCTACCTATCTCTATATCATTTACATGGGAAATATAGTTTCCTCAAAACTTTTGTCACCTGGGAGAAATAGGGCCTTGGGTACTTGTGAGGTTAGTGGTTCCAAAGAAGCGTGGTCTGCCATATTGCCAAAGACAATATATAAAGGTCTATGTAAAGATCCAAGGGTAAAGGAGAACACTGCTTATTTAGGAAACTGCAAGTCATTGCCCAAGACGGTAGCATATATTAACAGAGATGGAGCATCTGTACAGAAAAGGAAGGAAGCTTTATTTTCTGGAAGGCACTACAGAACAGGTGTGGCTCATGAAGGCACAATGGGGGTGGTAGGAGGATCCAAACATATACGTGAAGAAATGTACACCCTAAACTTTTGGGTCTCTGGGTGGACCTATGCAATCACCTGACCTTGAAGGAGGAGAATCTGGGCCAAGTCTTCCCTTGAGGGATGCTGTGGTGAGAGACATCCACTTAACCCTTGGTTCCTTCCTTCCTATGACCAGAAAGCCCTGACCTGCCGATAAACTTGTACTCCCAGGGACTGTCTACTATTTCATTGAACTTTTTTCTAATGTAATTTTACAGTATTAAAAAGATATATCAAAATGGTATCTGAAAAATTCAGCCAGAGAACAAAATTCTAATCTTCTCATGGGCACAAACTGGTTTGGTATTTGAGCAGTTTTTTCCAAATATTGCAGTATTGTTTTTGAAAAATTAGTTCAAATTGCAATTAGGGAAGAGTGAAGAAAAAACTTTTATTATATCTACTCTATCCATTTTTCTTTGATCTGAATTCATTTTGTAGGCAGTCCTTTATTTTTTTAACTGAAGCCCTGGATTCATCAACCTCACACTTAGTAGTCTTTGAGTGATGTGATTCCAATCATATAAAATAAGACAGGTCCTGAGGAAGGATGTTGATTTCTTTCTTCTATTTAAGATTCAAAGTTGACTTGCAGACACTAAATCTCAGGCAGAGTTGAAAATTATTTTTCAACAGGGAAGTAATAGACTTAGATCGAGACAGCTCAGCTAGTTGGTGATACTTCCTCATTATCTGTTATTGGTTTTTAGAGTAACAATCAATCTTGCAACAACTGTGTCCAGTCCTCAGTACTGCATGATTTCGTGAGTTCACAAATCAACGAAGCATATTATTTCTAAGCCGTACTTTTTTTTAAAAGGGGGAGAAAACCAATATGCATAGATTGAGAATTAAACCATAGTCAGATAAAATATAAGTGATGGAAGAGCCTCATTGAAGAAGAAAATATGACAGAATTCCTACTAGTAAAAAATAACTTCTGTGCTCACTCTGACTTCCAAAGAGATATGAGCCCACCATGAAAGTATAAAAAATTAGAGAAGTATAAAGAAGAAAATTAAAACAATCAATAATCCTATACTCACAGAAAATCTCTGCTAATACTTTTGTTGCAGCATTTCATATTTTTTCTAAAAATGTACAAAGCATTTACAAAATTAGGATTGGAACACATGCTTTTTTTTTTCTTTTTGAAGCAAACAAACAAACAAAAAACCCAACTTATTCTACAGTGCACATTTCCCCAACTTTAAAACTAGTTTTATAATATTTGACCTTAGTGGCTCTTTAGTAGTCAATGTTATGTTTACCATTTATGTCATTATAAATAACACTGTGATAGTTTTTAAATATATCATTATATGTGCTTATTATATTTTCCAATAATATTGAAACAGAAAAATTTCCCACCCACACTGGGAAATTTCCAGGGAGCAGTAATTTCTTTTCACAGCACACATTAGTCAAATGTTTTAGCCATATTTCTCATTGATCACCTATTGTTTCTGATTTTTTGGGTAAACAAAATTAATTGAGCCAAAATTCATATGGTAAACTATAATAAGATGCCATGCTTACACAGGAAAGTGGCATTACTGGCTCAAAGTTAACAAGAGGGAAACTCTAGAGTGCCAATGACAATCTAATGCCCTTGTTCCCAGCAGGCCATTCCTGATGGCCAACCCAGTAGATGTGAATATTTCTAGAGCAGAGCCCAAGCAGGTCACCTGAACACCGGAGTCTGATCTGGCTGAGCAACTTAAACCTATACTATTTACCCTTAAGGGATTCTGGCTTCTATTTTATAATGATAATCATCAACAATAATACTAAATAAATTATAATATAATTAAATAATGTATAATAATCACTACTTACAGTATGCTAAGAATTGCTGTAAGTGTCCTAAAGAGATCTCACTCAGTCCTCACAAGCACTTTATGCCATAGCACCATATGCTATTACTTTTTTAAAGCTTATTTCTTAAAATTATTTATTTATTTGGGAGTACCAGCTTTTATCTGAGGCATGTGGGATCTAGTTTCCTGACCAGAGATTAAACCCGGGTCCCCTGCATTGGGAGCACAGAGTCTTAGTCACTAGAAAGCCAGGAAAGTTTTATTATTATTATACTCATTTTATATTATTATATACTCATTTTATTATTATACTCATTTTATTTATACCCTTTCCTATTATTATACTCATTTTAGCATATGGGGACAGAAGTTACAGAACTTATTCAGTATCATCCTGAGATTAGTGATGGAAGCCATGCCACATCAGTCTGACACCCAAGTCCAGGCTCCCCAAATCACCACCCTCTCCGGCTTGAAGGATTTAGTCCTCTTAGTGTCTCTAGACAACTGGTTTCCTAGTGGTAGGTAAATGAGGTGGGACTCAGACCAAATGATCGAGCTGGAAGGACCTCATTCAGGGCCAGCTAGGACAAATTTTCCACGCCTTACACATCAGGAAACAGTGCCTCTAAGAGACCAAGCTTCTTGTATAAGGTCACGGAGCTGAATATCGGCAAAGTTGGTCTCCGACTCCCAGTCGAGTATTCCCTCTCTACTCCACTGTCTCCCCTACTTAGTTTGTGTAGAATCTCAGGTGTTGTACACTCTTGGGGGGAATCTCCCCCAGAGGAAGAAAACAAGGTAATGGAGAGTATAATCCAGCGGTTACGAGTGGCGTTCTAGCAGTCACACAGGAGTGGGGCTGTAGCCCAGCTCAGGCACTGACTTGCTGACTGACCTTGGGTAAGTTCTCTACAACCATGTCACTATGATGATGGGGAAATTAAAATGAGAAAATGCATGCAAAAACGTTTAGCACATATTCAGCTCTCAGCAGTTAGCTGTTTGTTTTTTTTTATTGTCGTGAATTTATCTTTTGAAAGAGGAAGGAATCTTGGGGCCTTTCATCTTAGAAGTCAGATGGAGAGACTTAGTCATATATCAAACCATTTCAGGGTATGGAAACTTTTGCTTTGTTTTTATAACCTGCAACTTGTACCCTCTGGTATGGCGCCCACCATAATCAAGCATTTTTTAAAAAAAGATCCTCATTTATTCATAGGAAAATATCCATCACATTTTGCCATACATTTTAATAATAGATTCCCCACTTTAAAAAAAGTTATCCCTCCCCCACCCTAAATTTGCTGTTCTTAACTTGGCAGCTGTCCCCTCTATGAACAGTCACATCCCTTCTAGTTCGGCATCATCAGCAAACCTCATTGAAAAGTCAGAATAGTCTCAGAGTTAAATCCTTTTATGCTAAAATACTGCTGAGTTATTTATGTCCAGTCTTTTTTTTTTTTTAAACTGAGATATAATTCACATACCATAAAACTCATTTTTGAAAGTATACAATTCAGCGGTTTTTCAGTATGTTCATGGAGTTGAACTGTTGTCATAGTTACTTTTGGAACATTTTTTATCATTGCTACTTCCTCTAAGGCTCAGCAAGTAAAAAATCCACCTGCAGTGCAGAAGACACAGGAGACGCGGGTTCGATCCCACATCAGGAAGATCCCCTGGAGGAGGAAATTGCAATCCACCCTAGTACTCTCACCTGGACAATCAATCCCATGGACAGAGGATCCTGGCAGGCCATCTAGCCCATGGGGTCACAAAGAGTCAGACACGACTGAGCAATAATATTAGAACATATGCACTCACATTATCAGTCATTCCCCTTGGCCAACTCTTATCAGCCCCTGACAACCACTACTCTTTCTGTTTTTATGGATTTGTACATTTTCTAAAACTGAATCATACAGTATGTGGCCTTTTGTATATGGCTTCTTTCAGTTATAATCTTTTCAAGGTAAATCAATGTTATAGCATGGATCGGTACTTCATTTCTTATTTTGGCTAAATAAGATTCCACTTATTATATACCAAATTTTGTCTATCCATTCATCAGGTAATGAACATTTGTGTTGTTTCCACCTTCTGATGATCATGAATAATGCTCTTACGAATATTTGTGTAAAATCTTTTGTGTGAGTAAATACCTAGGAATGGGATTGATGGATCATATTGAAGGAGGAAACAGACAGAACAGGCTCCATCTTGAAAGCAGGACTCCATCTTGGGCTGGACTGTGGACTTTGAGCTATGTGCCCACTATTTATGGAAACGACATACCAACTGGAAAACCAGACCCACCCCACCCCCCACCCCCACCCCCCGGATGGAAGAGCCCCAGAGCTTGTATCTAGACTCTCCATCACCTAAAAGAATACACTAATTATCTGTGTAACCAAATAGAATCATAAATTCTATTATGCTTATTGGGGTATGACCACAGGCCTATGGATAATTGTCCACTGTTAACTACCTAGGCTTAAGGCATACGAATCACGGGTTTAAGGCATGTGAATCACGGGTTAACTTTGATTGTATCTTTCTTTTCCTTTGTTCAGACTACTTTCAGAGAATTTGGGGAGGTAGGTTTGAACATGTATATGTAGGGTATATGAGGTTTTCACAAAAACTAGTTGGGGTCCTTGGCTAAGAGGAGACTCTGCCTCGGGCCCGCCGGTGTAATAAACTGCACTTCACTATCTGCATCATCCTTCTGAGTGAGTTTGTTTCCTGAAACACATGACTGCAACAATATGATGACTCTGTGTTTAGCAGTTATTGAGGAATGCTCACACTGTTTTCCTCAGGGACTGTACCAATGTACATTCCCTCAGCAATGCACAGGGCTCCAATTTCTCCACATCCAGGTCAACATTTGTTTTCCTTAAATCTTTTTTTAAATTATAGGCATCCTAGTGAGTGTCAAGTGGTATCTTATGGTTTTGATTTGCATAATCCTAGTCACTAATGATGTTGAGCATGTTTTCATGTGCTTATTGGCCAATTTGTATACTTCTTTTGAGAAATATTGACTTAAGTCCTTTGCCCAACTTTGAATTGGGTTGTTTTGTTGTTGTTGTTGAGTTTTATATATATTCTGGATGTTAATCGCTTATCATATATGTTATTTGCAAATATTCTATCCCATTCTATGTGCTACCTTTTAGCTTTACTGATAGTGTTCTTTGACAAACAATTTTTTTTACAAAATGGAAATATAGTTGATTTACAACATTTTATTAGTTTCAGATGTACAGCAAAGTGATTCAGTTACATATATATTTTTTTCAGATTATCTTCAATAATAAGTTATTATAAGATACTGGATATCACAAAATTTTTAATTTTGATAAAGTCTTATTTTCCATGTTTCTTCTGTTACTGTGATTTTGATGTCATATCCAAAATTTATTGCCATATACAATGTCATGATGCTTCCCCCTATGTTTCATAGCTTTCAGTTCAGTCAGTAGCTCAGTCATGTCTGACTCTTTGCAACCCCATGAATCGCAGCACGCCAGGCCTCCCTGTCCATCACCAACTCCTGGAGTTCACTCAGACTCGCGTCCTTCAAGTCAGTGATGCCATCCAGCCATCTTATCTACTCTGTCGTTCTCTTTTCCTCTTGCCCCCAATCCCTCCCAGCATCAGAGTCTTTTCCAGTGAGTCAATACTTCACATGAGGTGGCCAAAGTACTGGAGTTTCAGCTTCAGCATCATTCCCTCCAAAGAAATCCCAGGACTGATCTCCTTCAGAATGGACTGGTTGGATCTCCTTGCAGTCCAAGGGACTCTCAAGAGTCTTTTCCAACACCACAGTTCAAAAGCATCAATTCTTCGGCGCTCAGCCTTCTTCACAGTCCAACTCTCACATCCATACATGACCACTGGAAAAACCATAGCCTTGACTAGACGGACCTTAGTCGGCAAAGTAATGTCCCTGCTTTTGAATATGCTATCTAGGTTGGTCATAACTTTTCTTCCAAGGAGTAAGGTCTTATATTTAGTTCTTCAATTTGTTTTAGGTTAATTGAACATGGAAAAACAGACTGGTTCCAAATAGGAAAAGGAGTACGTCAAGGCTGTATATTGTGACCCTGCTTATTTAACTTCCATGCAGAGTACATCATGAGAAATGCTGGGCTGGAAGAAGCACAAGCTGGAATCAAGATTGCCAGGAGAAATATCTATAACCTCAGATATGCAGATAACACCACCCTTATGGCAGAACGTGAAGAGAAACTAAAAAGCCTCTTGATGAAAGTGAAAGAGGAGAGTGAAAAAGTTGGCTTAAAGCTCAACATTCAGAAAACGAAGATCATGGCATCTGGTCCCATCACTTCATGGGAAATAGATG